>JBBPPX010000267.1:0-36603 GCA_038092235.1 Leccinum boreale | reverse complement strand
CTTTGATGATAATAAAATGATGTTTCAATTGAAATTTTTGAAGAAGTGATTTTTATTTGATCAAATAATGGAAGCATTTCAGCAGGATAACCTATACTTCTACAGACACCTCCAGACATCTCCAGACATCTCCAGACATCTCCAGGCCATCCACAGACCTCTACAGACCACCCTACAGACCATCTCCAGACCATGTGTAGACCAACCACAGACCAACCACAGACCATGGTGTAGACCAACCACAGACCTCTACAGACCAGTACAGACCTCTCTAGATAGGGACATATCTGGGGAGGTTGGAGGGGCTATTGAGGCTGGACAGACCTAGAGAGGTCTGTGCAGCTGACCTCAAGTTTGCTGATGCAGTTAGTCTCCAAGCGATCCTTCCCATCCCCGTTGGGATACACCCTCCTATGCTTCCTTCTCCCTCCCCCCCCCTAAATGATAAAGAGATTGAAGCAGCAGTTGACGCCATCGATGCCATTCATGACTCGGTGTCCGTACATGATGGATGACAAAGAAGAACATTTGGAGCACATGGACCCTGCTTACCACTCTCCTCCTCCTTCTGTTACCTCGACCCCATCCACATCCTCCCTCCCTTTGACACGAGCAGAAGACGCTGCCATGAATTCGGTGGAAGCCCGACTTACTAGAGAACTCAACCTCCCTGTCGATCACACCCACAGGCTATACCCAAAAGCATGCTTCACTTGCTGGCACCTCAGTCATATTTGCATCGACTGCCCGCATTATACCTGCCCTGTCTGTCTCAAGGTCGCACCAGGACACCCTCAAGGGGCTTGCCCTCTTAGACGTCATGCTCCACACCCTCTCCCTCCACATTCTCCTCGTCCTCCGCCTCCTCTCATTCCTCCTATTGATCTGCTCGCTCTGGTTGAGGTTGTGCTAGGCCCTTTCGTCCTCCTCGCGGATCTACCTCATCTCGTTGTGCTTGCCCTCCTCCTTCTTACCCTACCCTCAACGATCGCCCTCCTTCCCCAGGATACGACTATGATCAAGAGGATGTCTACTTGAACGGCGAAGCAGACGCCAACATGTGTGACGAGCATCCCTGGACGGGAATTGACTATTAGAACTTGGGTTGGTGACTCCAAGGCTACAAAGGGGGTAATGTTATGATTGTCTCCTGAGTTCTCCCTATGTTGTTTCTCTCTCTCCTTTTCCTTTGCTGATTGCCTTTACCTTGTATTCACTTTGTATCATAGATCTCGGGCGATTTCGCATCTCATTCCACATCGCTGATGATCAGACGTTCCCTTATCTCTGTTCCTATTCCTTCCTATCTTTGTTCCTCATCCCTCCTATCTCTGATCCGATGTTCTGACTCATATCTTCATCATCATTTGATCTTCGCTTACTGTACCATCATTTATCCGCAGCTTCTTATTCATCCATACTGTGGATGACTCTCCCATTCCATATGATTCTATCATGTTCCATCTCGTAGTACTTAAGGACCACCTTCGCGTTTTGTAACGCCTAAGCTAGAGCTACTTGGAATACAATCTGGGTCTCAGCACCTTCGAGTCCTTTCATCTCTTCGTCCCTCAGCTTCTCTGCCCTCTCGGGTGTGTCCCTTAGTCTTAGTCTCAAAGTCTCGCCAGACATTACGCCTGCTCAACTAGTACTTCGTCCTTAGTCTTCGCCCACCATCCAAGTCTATATCCGACCCTACCCGGGCCAGCTATAACAGATCCTTTGTGGAGATAACCCCACCACATGGTCTGATCTGATCACCCAAGCAGAGTTCACCCACAATCATTGCCCCCATTTGGTAACTGGAAAGTCCCCCTTCTTTCTCATGATGGGATTTGAACCCCGTCCCCTTCCCACTGTCATCGCCAAAACCAACCTCCCTGCTATTGAATCTCAACTCAAAACCCTCTCAGCAGCTCGAGACGAAGCCCTTGCCGCACATGAACTTGCTTGACAGGTCATGTCTGCCAGAAATGGTAGAGGGTTTGTTCCATTCACGAAAGGAGACATAGTCTGGCTCGAAGTCAAGAACCTGAAACGAAACCTCACCTCCAGAAAGTTTGCTCCGAAACGAGAAGGACTTTTTACCATCACTCAGGTCCTATCTCCCATCACCTATCAGCTACGCCTCCCTAAAACCTGGAGTATTCACAACATGTTTCACGCCTTCCTCCTATCACCCTATTGCAGAAACCCTGTACACGGTCCGAACTTCCCTGCCCCACCACCTGATCTTATCGAAGGCGAAGAGGAGTTCGAAATACTTCAGATCATACATCACAGAGGTTCCCTTAACAACTGCATGTATCTGATCCGATGGAAAGGATATACAGCCGAAGAAGATACCTGGATCCCAGAATGAGAATTAAAACATGCCAAAACAACTCTCCTAGCATATAAGAAACTTCACCCCATCGCATTTCCTTCAAAAACTCTCTCATCTTACAAACCCTATACCATCCAATCCCACTACAATATCCAGCTATGTCCCTTCCGACACGATTTCTTTTGTATCTTCCATTTCTCTTTCACCTCCTCCTTCATCACGTAGTTCTTCCTCTCCTACCAGTCCTTTGGCTCAAGGTCATCTCCCTGGCCCTCTTAGTGGAAAACCTTTGGGCCCAGACGATCTCATTTCTCCTCCTCTCTTTCCTAAAACCCAGAACGTAAACTCCCCTGACAATGAAACAACTGTTCCCTGGCGCATCGTCGGAAGACGCTGCTATGAACTTGGCTGAAGCCAGGCTCGCTAGAGAACTCGACCTCCCAGTAAGTCTGACCCACAGGTTATACGCGAAAGCATGTTTTACATGCAGGCATCTCAGTCACATCTGTATCAACTGCCCTCATTACTCCTGCCCAATCTGTTTTCAAATGGCTCCAGGACATACTCAAGGAGCCTGCCCTCTTAAACATCAAGCTCTGCAACCATCACCCTCTTCCTCGTCCTCTTCCTCCTCTCATTCATCCTATCAATCTGCTCGCTCTGGTTGAGGTCACACCAGATTCTTTCATCCCCCTCGAGGATCTACTTTCTCTCATCGTGCTTGCCCTCCTCCTTTGTACCCTACCTTCAACGATCGTCCTCCTTCCCCAGAATATGACTACGATCAAGAGGATGTCTACAACGGTGAAGCAGACGCTAACATGTGTGACGAACATCCCTGGACGGGAATTGACTATTAGAGCTTGGGTCGGTGACTCCAAGGCTACATAGGGGGTAATGTTACGATTGTCTCCAGAGTTCTCTCTATGTCTTTTCTCTCTCTCTTTTTCTTTCACTTATCGCCTTTACATTGTCTTCACCTTGTACCATAGATCTCGGGCGATTTCATGTCTCAATCTACATCGCTGACAATCTGTTTTCTCCCTATCTCCGTTCCGACTTTGTCCTATCCTGTTTCTAAGCCTCTGACTCATGGCTTCGTCATAGCCTCATCATTGTTCTGTCATCTTTGATTGATGTATGATTAATCCTCCGCAGCTTCTTACTCATCCATGCTGTGGATGATACATCCCTTCCTTGTGATTCCTTCGCATTCCATACCAGTAGTATTTAAAGACTATGTTGTCGCTTTGTAACCCTAAGCTAGAGCTACTTGGAATATTACCTAGTTCTCTGCGAAACCCCTCCAGTCCCTCGTCTCTCAGTCCCTTCAAATCTCTGCCCTCTCAGGTGTGTCTCCTGTCTTTAGTCTTTGAGTCTCGCCAGGCGTTACGTCTGCTCAACTAGTCCTTCGTCCCTAGTCTTCATCCATCCCTCCAAGTCTACATCCGACCCTACCCGGGCCAGCTGTAACAGCAGTTCTTTGTGTTGCCCATTCACCTGATGGGACTCATATTGTATCTGGCTCTTTAGACAGCACCATTTTGATTTGGAATGTGGCTAGTGGTCAAGTTGTGGCAGGTACATTCCAGGGACACACAGAAGCCATCTATCATGTTGCTTATTCTCCTGATGGGAATCAAATTGTTTCTGGTTCTTGAGATAAGACTATCAGAGTCTGGAATGCAACCAATAGGCAGCTTTTGGCAGAACCATTCCAGGGACACACAGATTCAGTCATTTCAGTTGCCTATTCACCAGATGGGATTCATGTTGCTTCTGGCTCTACAGACATGACTATTAGAGTTTGGAATGCAATCAGTGGTCAGCTGATAGCAGGTCCATTCCTAGGACATACAGATTTTATCAACTCTGTTGCCTATTCACTTGATGGAATCTACATTGTCTCTGGATCAGATGATGACACAATTAGAGTTTGGAATGCAACTAGTGGTCAACTTGTGGCAGGTCCTTTTCAGGGACACACAGAAGGGGTCAACTCTGTGGTTCATTCACCAGATGGGACTCACATTGTCTCTGGCTCAAATGACAAGACCATCACAGGTTGGGATGCAACCAGTGGTCAACTTGTGGCAGGTCCATTCCAGGGACACACAGAAGCTATTTATTCTGTTGCTTATTCTCCTAATGGGAATCAAATTGTCTCTGGCTCTAGAGATTACAGCATTAGGGTCTGGAATGCAACCAGTGGTCAACTCATGGCAGGTCCACTTCAAGGACACACAAATTCAATCTTCTCTATTGCTTGTTCACCTGATGGGACCCAAGTTGTTTCTGGCTCTGCAGACAGCACTGTTAGAGTTTGGAATGCAACTAGTAATCACCTTCTAGCAGATCCTATGCAGGGACATGCTGATATGATATCCTTTGTTGCTTATTCACCTGATGGTACCCATATCACTTCTGGCTCTTGGGACATGACTGTGAGAGTCTGGAATGCAACAAGTGGTCAGCTTGTGGCAGGCCCATTCCAGGGACATACAGGCCCAGTCTACTCTGTTACCTATTCACCTGATGGAACCCACATTGCTTCTGGTTTTGAGGACAACACCATTAGGGTTTGAGATTCCACTAGTGGTCAGCTTATGGCAGGTCCATTCCAAGGACACACAGATGATGTTAACTCTATTGACTATTCACCAAATGGGAGGCACATTGTCTCTGGTTCAGATGACAACACAATTAGAGTTTGGAATGCAGTTAGTGGCCAGCTTGTGGTAGGCCCATTCCAGGGACATACAAACACCATCAACTCTGTTACCTATTCACCTGATGGGATTCACATTGTTTCTGGTTCAAAGGACAATACCATTAGAGTTTGGGATTCCACTTGTGGTCAGCTTGTGGCAGCCCCCTTCAAGGGACACATAGATTCAGTCAGTTCTGTTGCCTATTCACCTGATGGAATCTGTATTGTCTCTGGCTCTGAGGACAACACCATTAGGGTTTGGGATTCCACTAGTGGTCAGTGTGTGATAGGGCCATTGCAGGGACACACAGATTTAGTTTTGTCTGTTCACTATTCTCCTGATGGGGTATACATTGTTTCTGGTTCTGAGGACAACACCATTAGAGTTTGGAATGCAACTGGTGGTCAGCTTGTGGCAGGTCCATTCCTTGGACATGGTGGCCCTATCACCTCCATTGTTTATTCACCTGATGGTACCCATATTGTCTCTGGATCCTCAGACAAGTCCATCAAAGTATTGAAGATACAGCATCATGTTTCTTTTGGGTGTTCAGATGAGAGAGATGGCTGGATTGAATCACACAATAAGAACCTTTTTGCTTGGGTTGCTCCTTGGAATTGGCCTCACTTTTGTCTTCCTGTTCACTCCTTGGTCATATCTCCCACTCAAACATATCAATTTCCTGATATTGATAGATCTTTGTTGGGAGAATCCTGGATATCCTGTTGGAAGGATTGATCATACCATGGTACTCTACAAGTAGTCTATTTATTCTTGTTTTGCATCCTACTATATGCCAATTGAGACTCATCTACCCAAGACAATACAAGACATAGAATAGCTGATTGAATGAAAGAAGGATAAAAATGGGTCTTGGAAAGAGGTACTGGAATATGCATGGGGATTGAGGTAAGGAGGATGCTGTTTCACCAAGGAAGATGGCATCAGTGTATCACTAGAAGAGCAAGGATATGGTGGGTGCAATCTATGCTGAGGCTTGAAGTGCAGAACAGTCAACTAGAAGAGCAGTAGGAACCCATTGTGAACTTGCCTTGCTGAGGTCTTGCCCCTCCCCAGCCCGACAACCATGTACATCAGGTGAACAAACAAATGGAACCAGCAGAACACAAGGTCTAGAGCTGGACCATATCCAAGGAGGCAGTCAGGTTGGAGGACATCACGCTTGATGACATTGTGAAACAGATAATTGGGTTCCGTTACCTCTACTAGTTTACCTGAGAGCTTGTATAATCATAATGGTTAAATACCCTGGCACTGTTACTGAATCGAGTGAGAAATTCTTCTGCAAGACGATTCTCGAATGGCATACCCTTTCACCTTCAATCATTCGTCACCTCTGAATGCGACTGTTACGTTCTCTGAATCCGCAGGATGAATGTCCCGAATATGCAGTGTTTCCGCGTCAGGA
Source organism: Leccinum boreale (assembly GCA_038092235.1). Taxonomy (NCBI): domain Eukaryota; kingdom Fungi; phylum Basidiomycota; class Agaricomycetes; order Boletales; family Boletaceae; genus Leccinum; species Leccinum boreale. The sequence goes on along the minus strand of JBBPPX010000267.1, from coordinate 30,137 downwards.
GCCATCACGCCCACATATACGGTGTCTCCGTCCCTGTAGATAACACAAGGAATCACATTCAAACAAATCAGTCCCCTCGATTCTTTCATACTGAGCCGACACAGACACAGAAAAAAAATACGCACCGTAGAGTCCCTCTCAACAACTTTTGAGCAAGCGGGAACAACACTTGCGTGCGCACCACCCGCGCGATCGCACGCGCGCCATACAACTCCGAATACCCCTTCTTCGCTAACCACTCCCGAGCGGCGTCATCCACGACGAGAGTGATTCGTCGGTCCTTGAGTCGCTCCGCAACGTCGTTGAGTCGGAGAGCCACGACGTCCAAGATCGCACTCCGGGAGAGCTTGTTGAACACCAGCATCGCGTCGAGGCGGTTGAGCAGCTCCGGGGGGAAATACTCTGAAGTTCGCTCCATCACTTGACCCTTGGCAACCTCAGTGACTTTGCCGTTGGCGTCGCAGGAGGAAGGGTCCGCGAGGATGTCGCTGCCGAGATTGCTTGTCAAGCATATGATTGTATTCTGAAGCGGTCAGTGCACGGTTGAAGGGTAGGTCAGCGACTCGACGGCTAACCTTGAAGTCGACTTTACGACCCTGACTATCTGTAAGGCTTCCTTCATCCAGTATCTGAAGAAGGATCATCACCACGTCCTGTCAATGACGGTTTATAACTGTTTATAACCTGAGTCTCAAATTATGCAAACCTTGTGTGCCTTTTCGAGCTCATCCAAAAGGATGACAGCTTCCGAAAGTGACCATTACACTTTGGCAGATCAAGGATTTGAAACGGACATACCATAAGGTTTTCTTCGAACCGCTTCTGTCAACTGCCCTGCATGTTGTTTCCAATGAAGCACGACGGCAGATGGAAGAAAACTCACCACCCTCCTCAAATCCAACATATCCAGGAGCAGCTCCGATCAGACGCGATATTGTATGACGATCGTGGTACTGTATCATAAATATTTCAGGCCTTACCACCTTGCCTCGAATACAGTGCACACCTCTGACATATTAATATTAATCCTTTGAAAAACGTCAGCATCAGACCCACAGTGGTAATCCAAATAAGCGCATTTACAGTCCTCGTTGTTCGTCGTTGAACAAAAATGCTGCAAGAGCTTTTGAAAGTTCGGTCTGAGACTTCAGTCAGGAACATTCTGGCAGTGATATACAGGGAGCCAAACCTTGCCGACACCTGTGGGACCCAGGAACAGGAATGAAGCGACCGGTCGATTCGGCGCCTGCAAACCAGCTCGCGAGATCCGGACAGCGTCACTAATCGCTGATACAACATTATCTTGTCCAACGACGCGTTGCTCAAGTGCGTCTTCCATCTAGACGATATCGTGGGTCACTGAACGCGAAATGCAAGGTGAAAAAAATTCGACTAACATGGACCAGCTTTTCGCGCTCTCCTCGAAGGAGGTTTTGGACAGGGATTCCGGTAGCTTTGGCGACGACTCGGGATATGTCATTGCTCGTCACTCGGTCGTGGAGCATCGCAAGGGGACTTTCCACGTCGTTTTCCTTCAACTCGCCATCCTTTGGAAGCTGGTGTTCCAGATCTGGAATGACACCAAAACGGAGTTGAGAAGCCCTTTCATATTGGCCCTGCCGCTGGGCCACTTCGAGCTCGTGTTTCGCGTCTTCTAGGCGCTTCTTCAGATCCTTGATACGGTTAAGACGCGCACGCTCTGTCAAGTCCCCGATGAAAAACAAAGCGAGGCAGCAGACCCCGAGAAAATCCTACCATTTTGCCATATAGCAGTCAGCTCCTGTGCCTTCTCTCGTTTCAAGCGAAGATCGTTTTCAAGTTTTGTCCGTCTTTCGGCGCTGAATACATCGACCTCGTTTTTGAGACTTTCGAGTTCGATCTGTAATGTTACGATCTCCCGGTCGAGAGCCTCGAGTTCGTCAGGCTTGGACTCCTGAGCGAGCCGGAGGGCCGATGCAGCCTCGTCCACGAGGTCAATCGCCTTGTCGGGAAGATACCGATCTGAGATATACCGCGCGCCGTACACGGCAGCTGGACAGAAAGCATGAGCAAAGTATAAATAATCAGATCAAGGCGCACCAGTTACCAAGGCGCTGTCTGCAATCTCGACACCATGGTGGACCTCATATCTAGATTTAAGGCCACGCAGGATAGAGATGGTAGCCTCCACCGTTGGCTCTTGAATTTGCACAGGTTGGAATCTTCGTTCGAGAGCTGCATCCTTTCCAATCGTTTTCCTATACTCGTCGGCTACGCCAGATGTTCAACACGGTAAAGGAGCAGAACAGGGTGCGGATGCTTACGTGTAGTAGCCCCGACGAGTTGCAAGCCACGTGCAAGAGCAGGTTTTATCATCTGACCTGCATCTATGCTACCCTCTGCCTTCCCAAGATTGAACAACGTGTCTGGGGGTTAAATGGACATACCGTCAACCCAATAGTGACGCATATGGGGTCAATGACTCACGGACTTCATCTATGAAGCAGATGATACCACCAGCCTAGTTGTTGCGTGCCATGAATCACTCCAAGGGGGTTACAAATGCATTGAGATGCTCACCTCGTCTTCTATATCTCGAATGAGCGCTTTGAACTTTTCTTCAAACTGACCCCTGATTCCAGAGCCTGCCATGATGGCCGAAAGGTCTGGCGACAGTACCCTCTTGTCTTGTAGGGACTTTTGAATGCATATAAGCGCAAAGCACAACTTGCAGCCGACGAAGTTGCGCACCTCCGGCACCTCCTTGGCTACAATCCGACTCGCAAGACCCTCTAGAATCGCCGTCTTCCCTACTCCGGGTGGTCCGATGAGCTATCGAAACGAATTTATGTAAATTAAGGATGATATATCAAAGCGAACAGAGAAATTCAAGCACGCACGACCGGGTTGGACTTGGTTCTCCGGGACAAAACTTGACAAGTGAGAACGAGCTTGGACAACAGAATAATCACACTCACTTTGAATCGTCCTGCGAATCTCTGTAACCGCGAGGGCGCGTCTAATGAGCGGAACGCGTACAGCGACAGAATTGTATGCGATACGTGCCTTCGTCTCGCCCGATTGTAGGATCCAGCTTTCCGCTACGTGCCATCTCCGTGAGATCCGTGCTCTGCGAGGCAAAGAATGTGAACTACCGTTAGCGACGTCATCCGGAAACTATCATACAGACTCACGTATTCCTTCAACGTCTCCCCCTTTTGCCGCGGCTGCTGAAACAGAAAGTTTGGGATACCTCCCCCGCCTCCTACGCCGCCAGGAGGCGGTTGAGTGGCGTAACCGCGTCCCACATCCGATCCAGGCAGTCGACGTTGAGGTCTGAAGCCCACAGGAGGCGAAGCGAGGTTCAGAGGAGAGATGCGCACAGGAGCTACGACGGCCGAACCATTTCGCAGCCTCAGAGGCAGACGCGAGAGGGCTGTCGGTCTTTGCAAAATCCTGAACGACATTGAGCTGCGCGGGTAGTCGTGACCGGGAACACGTTTGTCAAATACCGCGAGTAAACTTTGTAATCAATCGAGTCGACTCTGGCACCGCGCACACTTTCACTTTCACTTCGAGAAGAAAGGACTACAAAGGTGGACACAGCGAAGAGTCACGAAGAGATGCTCGGATTGGCATGTCACCAAGAACGCAACGACAACTCCTTGAAACAGACTCATCTCTGCTTCCTGGACTCCGTTAGTCCGACCGTTACAATGCTCTGCATAACGTTAACTTGACAGACGGGTCATCCGTTTGTTTTCCCACGCGCTCCCGATCATGAACGGGCACCTCATGCACAAGAGATGGGGTCCTGTACGCTCCATATTAGCACTCGCTCCGCTTCTCTTGGCTTTGCCACTCTATTCGTTACACCACCAGTTTAGTGAGTCTGGTCGTCTCTTCCCCAAAGGCAAATGTTAACGCGTACTAGCATTACCTACCCCAAATGTCGATCCGTAAGCCAATACTACTTACTAGCATGCAACGCTGCTCACGCTGCATATAGTTATGACCCACAAACGGGAGCACCCCATCCTTCCGAAGCCACCATTCTTTCCTACGCAAGATACCTTTCTGAAGATATCGGATACCGCACTCCTGGCACGCGAGAACACGCAGAAGCGGATGCTTGGATGGTTCGCAAGGCAGAGGAGATCAAACAATTATGTGAGCAAGTGTTGAACAAGGAAAAAGGTCGGAAGCTCGAGTGTGAGGTATGGAGGCAAGAGGGCAGTGGAAGTCACCGGTGAGCATCACCCGTGTTCCCGCTGTCCTTTCTCAATCATCCAGGTTTGACATGATGAATACGCGACTGTACAAGACCTACGTCAACCTCTCAAACATCATCCTCCGGATATCCGACGGTACCGAGCGCGGAAAATCGTCCGCAGTACTCATCAATTCACATCTCGATAGTACTCTTCCGAGTCCGGGAGCTGCTGACGATGGCATTGCCGTGGGTGTGATGCTCGAGTGTGCAAGAGTATTGGTCGAAACCAAAGGATGGGAGCCAACTTACGCGATCATATTCCGTGTGTGCTCGCAGCCTTTGTCCTTCCCTTGAGCTCAAAGATATATACTTTCACAGTGTTCAACAACGCGGAAGAGTCTTTGCAGGACGGATCCCATCTGTTCTCAACCCAACATCCGATTGCCCCCACGTGAGTCACTCTCGGCGTGCTCTGCGAATAGTTTCTGAGGCCTTTTCCAGTGTGAGGGCTGTATTGAACTTGGAAGGTACTCGCATATAGTCACCGATGCAAGCACGACAGTGTACTGATTCCAATCTGTTAGCCGCCGGAACTACAGGCCGTGAATTGCTTTTTCAAGCCACGTCAGAGGAGATGATAGAAGCTTATTCTCATGTACCTAGGTATGTCAAGGCCAGCTCAGGACATACTAATTCTTACTCCGCATGGCTTAGACCCCACGGAACCGTGTATGCGAATGAGATTTTCAGCTCTGGAATCATACTATCCGAGTATGTGACTTAGACTCGACGTCAGGTCCGTGTTGGCTAACCCAGATATCCCAACAGTACCGACTTCCGGCAATTCGAGCACTATTTGAATGTCACTGGATTAGATGTAAGTTGCCATGTCACTTCTCCGCAACGCGTCCGCCATTCTCAGCTGAATCTGCCCATATAGATGGCCGTAGTGGGCAACAGTTACATGTATCATATGCGAGGGGTATGTCTCTTCAAGTATTTGTCCTCGTCAATATCTAAAACACATCTCTCCAGGACCTGGTCGAAAACATTCAACCTGGCGTTGCCCAACACATGGCCGACAATTCGCTAGCACTCTTGCGTTTCCTATCCTCGGATGCGTCGCCAATCCCGCGCCTCGAGCATGGCTTCGCCCGCCCACGCACCGTCTTCTTTAGCAGCCATGGCATGCTCGCGTTGTATTCATTCACGACTGCAAAGATAATGTATACTACCCTCTTCGCGGCCTCCGTCTATCTTGTTTGGGCGACTGGGATAAAGAAAGTGTGGATAGCTTTGGGAGCGGTGGTCTCAGCCTTTGTCGGGGCTTTGATTGGCGCGAACGCGGTAGCCTTTGTCATGACCAAGGTCCTCCACAAGGGCCTGAGCTGGTTCAGTGCGGAATATTTTCCGCTGTTCTTGTATGGCCCGCCAGCGATCGTAGGTATGTGGTTAAGAGTTTGTGATCCCCTCCAGGATGTTCTCTGATTGACATGGCTGGCATTTCGTTCGTTCGTTCGTAACAGGCGCCCTGATCAGCCAGCTGCCGTTCAGCAGAACTGGTTCCAAGCAGACTCTCGAGAAGCCCATGTTGGCGGCATTGTTGCTCTTCCAGTCTGGCATTGCTACCGTGGGTCAGCTCTTCAACATTGGTTCAAGCGCCGCTCTTTTCTTGGGCGCGACGGGCATGTTCGCCGCTCTCAGCGTCGACGGATTATTGACATGGAGTCGACGAATTGCGGCTGCGAAGCCCTTATCCACTCCAAATGCAACCGGTACGAACGGAGCTACGGCGGAGAAGGAGGACAAGCAAAAGCTAGAAGATGTGGCCGAGTCGGAGGCGTCGCTCTGGACGTACGCCGTCGCGATGATCATCCCGCTCTCAATGGGCACGGAGCTGTTGGTTTCGACCCTGGTGGTCTTTGTGCCTCTGGTGTGTATGTTTCTTCCTTTCCCTTTCGCCCGGTCCTTTTCTGGATCGTGCTGACGCATAAGCCATATAGACAGGTCGCACCGGCGGGGACGCGCCCGCAGAATTCATCATCGCATCCATTGTAGCCGCCATCGGCGCCTTCGTATTCTCATACTGCGTGGCATTTGCGCATCGGTTTGGGCCTGTTGCACTGCGACGCGCGTTGGTCCTGGCTATATTAGCGTTGGGAATGACCATGGCGTTCTTTTACAACAAGTCACCATTTGACAGCCAGCACCAGAAGAGGCTGTTTGTACTTCACATGGAAGACGTGAGTTGACTTGACTTGGTTTTTTTGGGGGGACTGTCGTGGGCGCAGGGTGTGGCAGCACTGTTGCACCTTGAGCTGGGACCTTTAGTGCTCCTCTTTACCCTCCGCATATATGCTGTTACACGCTCTCGCCGTCGAATCCGTGTGTTCCGTTCGCTGATGATTTCCCCCTACCATCATTCACAGTTGGCTTCTCAGGAGCAGCATTTGCACGTCGCATCCGCCGATTCTGCTCCCGGCTTTGTCGAGCTAGCCCACGACATCGCGAATAAGTTTGGCATGGACCAAGTTCCGCCCAAGGTCATGGTCATGGACAACTACAACAACGACTGGGACACGATCTACCCGTTCTCTGCCGTGAGTGTTTTTTTTTGTCATACTCTCATTAGTTGCTAACCACCACCGCTTTTTTCATCATAAAACTGAAAACAAAACCAACGCAGTTCCTCTCACCGTACAAGATCGATCTCCCGCTCAAACATACGTACGACGCTCCCTGCTCCCCGGAGAACTGTCTAAGCGTCGTTGCTGTGAACGACGCGGTCGACGAGCGAGCTGGGACGAGGACGCTTACGCTCAGGATCGATCATCCTGGCGTCATTTGGACCGGTGAGTGACATGTTGTCTTCTCTCATTCCCTCTCTTTCCGCACGATGAACTGACATATTAACATCATCCCTGTGTTTATCGTTCGAACGATCACCCTCCAGTCATCGCGTTTGATGCGCACGTGCTCGAGTGGACGCTGGACGACAATCCTCCGGACGAGCTTGCACGGCATCATATCAAGGAGGCGTCGTTTTATGGCACGGACACGTGGACGGTGTCGATGACCATCAAGCACCTGCCGGTGCGGGCCAACTCCCACTCCAACGCTAACGCGGAGACGGGCCTCAAGATCGATTTCGTGGGCATACAAGAGAAACGGATGTGGCCAGGCAAAAAGGCAGAGTCGGACGGCGGACAAGCGATGAAACTATTTGAGGATTTCGACGCGTGGCTCGAGGAGAGGACGGGCGGGAGTGTGGAGGCTATGATGTTGGGGTGCGTCCGCGGCGAGACGGTGGTCTAGACGGTTGAGGAGCGATCCTACTTCTTCGTCTATTGCGCGAGGAAAGGAGGAGGCGTTGTTGAAAAAGAAACTAAGCGGGATGGGCACGCGCAAGGCGGAAGAGCATGCCGCGCGTTTGTTGCAAGTATAGATCACCAATAGAATCAAATGAATTTCTCGAGGCTTCGGATGCGTTTTGCAACCAAGCTGCTCAAATCTTTGCAACGAAACTTGGTCCAGAACTTGGACGTTTGAACATTAATTACCATGGTCGTGTCAAGCTTGAAACAAGATATTGTCTCTAGTATCCAAGACTCCGACAACCAGGAGAGCATCAAACGGAACTTCCCTTCGATCATGGTATAAGATGTAAGATATCATGATAATTGAAAAAATTCCAAACTCAACTTACAATCTATCGCCTGATTGTCGGTTTCGGAAGCCTCGAGTGCACTAGTTACTTGGTAGAGCCGCTCAGTTGAGCTGGGAGGTCGGGTGACACCTGCGATACTATTAATGATGTAGGATATGATTTTCGACGAGAGGATGCGACTCACAAAGTTTCCGTGTTAGGCTGGCACTGTGTTGGTTTCGGTCTGTACAACCGTAGCTGAGGTGAAAGTGGTACATAATACTATTGGTACATGAACAGATTCTGCATATGCCTATGATGCGGTTTGCACGTAACTCTCAGCTTCCAGAGCGCCAAAAGGAGATAGAAGATGACTGAGCAGAACAGTGTTGGATCCATCACGCGCCAAGACTTAGATATCTTCTTCGTCCATCTCTAGCTTGCCAAAGTGTTCAGCAACACCGGACATGTGAGCTACCCGAGCGCACGTTGCGTGAAGAGCAAGTAAAACGAGGTCGGGTGGCGGTGCATTCTCAAATTGCGAAGTGAATTCGACAAACATGGGAGTACCAACAACGTGGGGTCTAGGACGCTGGAAGTTGCGGCGAATGTAATCCTCATATCCGTGTTTTGATACACAGATACTGTAGCGGCCGGGCTGCAAAGGAGGTGAGTTCGTGGCTGATAACGTCCCCGAATAACACACCGTCTCGGTATGTTCAAACCACAAATTCAAGACATGAAAGTTATTGTGGAGATTATACTCCAACGAGAGTAGGTTCCACACTTCGTGAACGCCTCCAGACCGCCTGAATGCCTCAGTGAAATGTGAGAATCCAAAGGCCTCTAGCATGGCCATAGCGGTAGTGGGATACTCAGTCTGCATAACGGGTGAGCGTAGGATGGCAGAGTGATAGGACCACACCTTGTTCGCAATACTAGTCTTCCCGGTCCCTTCAGGGTCGATTCTGTGCATTGTAGATTCGTTCAAAATATGAGTTGTTTCAATTACGGCGTCTACGGTGCCGCTGCCTTCTTGGAATGCCTGATCTAACAGGCCTGGACAATGCTTGACCGAATTCTCATCGAAGATACCTGTGAACATGCATCGGAAGGCATCCCGTGCCAAGGCCTGATTGAACATCAAACAAGGCAGAAAAAGGATGGTGCAAGATATACGTACCTTCTGTCTGGAACTCGTGTGATGCTGATGAGTGGGCCCCAGTGTGTCTGTGATCATATCCTCCAACGTATCAAAGGAAGGGCGCGACGGGGGAGAAGAGGGTGGCTTGTACCGGGCAGTAGAAGTTCGAACTTGTGCCAACTTTCTGAGTGTTATAAGACAAAGAAAGCGACTCGGTTGACGCACATAATCGGATGAATTTCTCGCGCAAAAGTTCGCCGAGACGGTAAACGACGTCGCCGGTCATTGGCCCCCTTTTCACTGGGTGGCGACGTGACCCACTTGGTGAGTGTGGAGCAGGGTAAATCGCCAATGATATGCGCCCGTTTGTGGAACTCGAGGAACATATATCCGACGACTCTGGCAGACATAAGATGCTGCGGGGTTCTGAGCTTCCGTTTCCGCTCGCAGAATGATGGTGTAAGCTCTGATCTGATTAGGCCCATCAGGGTGTCCGCTGAAGTCCGCTGCGGGGAGGGGACGTTTGGTGACGTCCGTCGCCATCGTTGTTCAGAATATCAGAAGTGTGACATTGAGTTAGAAGCTTCAAGCTTCAAGTTTGCCTGGGTTGAACTCTCCTTGTGGAGGATTCAAATTTCAGAGGCATGTGCATGAGCCAGCTGAGACTATGTACTGTTTGGATCTAAAGCCGACATCAAAACATGCAAACCCCGTGGGAACCTATTACTAAATGTATTTGATGATATTCAAGTCGGGTCGTTTTATGGCACGGACGTATGGACGGTGTCGATGACTATCAAGCACTTATCGATGCATGCCAACTCCGCCTCCAACGCCAAGATAGGCCTCAAGTTTGATTTCGTGGGTATCCAAAAGAAACGGATGTGACCGGGAAAAAAGGCAGAGTCGGACGGTGGACAGGCGATGAAGCTATTCGAGGACTTTGACACGTGGCTCGAGGAGAGGACGGGCGGGAGTGTGGAGGCTATGATGTTGGGGTGCGTTCGCGGCGAGATGGTGGTCTAGACTGGAGGAGGAGGTGATCCCTGCTTATATGTCTATAAAGGGAGGGGGCGTTGTTGAAAAAGCAACTGTAAATATTAAGCGGCGTCGGTGTTGCAAGTATACTTAGATCACGAATAAGATGATGAATTTCTTCGAGGCTTCGGACGCGTTTCACAACAATGCTTCCTCGGCAGTTCCGAGTCCGGAAGTCGAACATTTATACTTACCATGGTTGTGGTACACTTGAAACAAGATCTGGACTCTTGTCTCAGTGGTATCCAGGGATCCGTGGCCAGACAATGAGTTCACGCAGTCTCACAAACACTGGAGAACATCGAAAAACGCACTACTCCCTTTGATTATGGTATGAGATATCATGATGATCGAAAAAAACTTCCAAGCTCAATTGTCATGGGTGAACAATTGAGATCCATCGCCTGATTATCGGTTTCGCAAGCCTCGACTATACTAATTAGTTACTTAGTCTACTAGAGCCGCTCAGCTGAGATGGGCGGTCGGGTGACACATGCAATACGTTGTTTCGTTTCCAGTGAGCGAGGCCCCTATCTCTAATTCTTTATTTCCCTGGCACTGTGTTGGTTTCGGTCTGCACAACCGGTTCGTAGCTCTCGGTTTATACCAACCCCGCCGGATTGGTGGTGACAGAGTTGACTCGATCACCAACTAGTAGCGTCATTGTTCCGAGTCCCTGAGCAGAATTGGAGCCACATCCCTCAGAATACAAAGTACTGTGTCTGCAGGCCCGAAAATGTGGCAGAGGCTTTTCTCGATGCTGAAACGCTTGTGCAGTGGTAAAACCAGCTGATCACGTATGGTAGACTCTGAACACCGGTTCAACGGCCAAGATCGACGTTCAAGTTCATGCATCGTGTCGACCTAAGCTTGCCACTGCCAAGCCGGTGGACGGTAAATGATTGTAATGGACTCGCATAGTGTGGGGCTGTAAACGTAGCTTTGGCGATTGATGGAGTTTGAAATCCATCAGTGAACATTTCGTATCATCTTTCTCGTGCTCGTTTCGGAAGGTTGCTGTCACAAGTCTGTAGCCAAATTGGGGTCTATTTTGTACATAATTGTCGACTTCTATCACTGCCAAGATGCACGCCTCTGCGAACCTGAATTCAGTCCCAGGCTTTCAACGTTCAACCGACCTCTACCAGCTCAGGAAGGCGGCCTGGCCAACCCGATCCCAACTTGATGGAGTCGTCGGACAACCCTGTTGCAATACCTGACTTTGCACGCGAATGGGAATCATTGGCCCAAGTAGCGTCTTCTGTTCGGCGCCCATCCACGCTTTGCGACTCACATTCCTACCACGAGGCCATCGAAATCGAGGCGATTTTTGAACTCGACGAACGGATGCAGGATGGCTCGATAGAGACCATCCTGGTCATTCCACTCGGTTGCAAACGGTGCAAGTCGCTGAAACAGATTTGCTCCCGCGCACGACCAGCGTGCATGCGATGCAGGCGAGCTGAAACCAATTGTGAAGCCGTTGAAAAGGGCTACCAGAGGCTCCCTGGTCCAAAGAGACCGAGGAAGCAGGAAACGAAGGCGACTCGTCGCGAGAAATCGAAGGTTTCTTCCTCTGTAGCCCATGAGCTTACCAAGGGACGGCTACGACCCAGGCAGATAGTTCGCAGAGCTGCTTCTTTGCCGCAGGTTCAATATCTGGATGCAAACTCCATCACCGATTCGTCGTCACACACTCCTGGGTCAAAACGACGATCCTTGAGTCCGGATTCCGACTTTGCTCTGCCAGCAAAGAAGAGAAAGGCCAGTTCTTTCTCGCCAACCAAAAAATTGCGTTATCACAAGGGCGCGCCATCGAAAGAAGTACCTTCCGAACGTTGTGGGGAATCAGAAGCGGGTCCTTCGATGCAGCAGCCATCGACGGTAGCATCGTCCGGCGAGCGCAGCGTCCTGGGATGGACGTTTGTGAAAAGCCCGCGTATACGGGGTAAACAATCCTGTCTAGGGCAAGAGTGTCTTCCCTCTATGCCAGCGAGCGCTCGCATTCCGCGAGTCTGGACCAATGTGAGGCTGATGCAGACCATGTCTCAAGCCCACGAAACTGATATTATTGTCTGTAGTCATTGGCCGGGCTTCTGGTTGCCTTCCCCGAGCTCGCGAAATCTCCCTCCGGCTTTTCATTGATACAATCAGGAACCCCCTTACTCCTACTCGGTGCTAATGATGAACGAGGTCACTGGATAAACACTACTACTCTATCTATCAACTTGTGAGCACTCTTCCTCTCCTTCGTCTACCGTTCACAAATCAGTGGCATGTTTGTCCAAGGTCGTGGGATTTTGCTTGTTACCAATCTGAGCTCGAGCCCATCGTTGAATCAATTGCTCGGGTTTCTACCCGATTTCATTCCAGTGAACCTGTCTTGCATCCTTCAGAAAATACTTTCGTCGGAGAGGACGCGATGATGGTAGAATTCTTTTTCGCACGCAGTCCTTCATTCAACATAATAATTATCTAGGGTTTGCAACGTTCGTATTCGTCACTCGAAACTGAAGTATTGGCAACGGATATAGCAATGTCTCCTCTCACTCCAACGTCCAGCATGCAGATGTCACCCAGTGATGACATACCGCAGCAGGAGCCTACCTACGAGTCTCGTTTTAGACCAAGGAGTCCGACCCACGATGCAGCACTAGATGAACCGCCGTCGGCAGATGACCTGATCCTTCAACATCCCTCCGATCCGCCCTTTCCTGCGGACAACCCGTTACTTTCCTGCCCACCGCCTTTAAGTAACGAAACCCTCACCAACAATACAGAATTGCAGGTTGACTCTCAAACCCGCCTTCCCATCAACAATCCACCCGAAGTGGAAACATTACTAAACTCGCAAAAGTGCCGCATTCCATTACTCTTGTGGATGCCACATAATTCTCCGCTCGTACCAAGGACCTTGCCGGCAGAGTATGCGTATTTATGCATGGGATTTTTCTTTATCTCCGACTTACGGGTGAGTCATGGATGACTCACCATGATGGATGCTGACCTGATCTTTACAGCATGCGGTGATCCAGTATAATGCCCCTTCCAGTACGGGGATTGTGCAAGGAAGGGTCTGCTGGAGTGTTACACTCCATTGGGCTCCGGGGGGCGAAGATGCACTATTTGACTGCCACCCAGCCTTCTCGTCAGATATGGCGGTGGATTCAGCACCGCCCGAGAACACCAGGGATTTGCTGCATCCCTGGTGGTTTGATCCAACAGATCCGTCGTCACAGACGGACGAAACAATTCCTCATTGTCAAACAGACTTAAGGATGCAGTTTTACAGCTTCCTACCTCTTGATCTCATCGCAGAATTTCATCCCAGCGAAGCATTTCCTCGGGGGTGGTTTTGTAAGTCGTGTGGTATGATTAATATTCAGTTATTCTTTCGCCACCAGATATGTCAAAGTAGTGCATGTGGAGTAGGTTTGCTCCCGTTTTCTGCACCATGGATACCAATGACTGAACTCTTGGCCAGTCTATGCACGAGAAACGTGTACCCCAGGGGAAAGTTGAACCCCTGACGAACTGTCGGAGTATTTATCAATCTAGTACCCTCGTTCGACCCACGACCCACATCCCTTCCGAGGTAGATTCGAATTGGGTTATCTGGGATGACGGTATGCAGTCCTGGGTCCACAGCGTCAGAGATGGAGTATCCCTCTGTCACATATTCACCGGGAATCAGGACCACCTTCAAGAGGACGCCACTGCTTTACTCGAGAAAATTCAGGCTGAGGCATTGTTGCGCCAGGAAAGTCCTTCCGGTGAGTGTCGAAAATGTCTAGATTGCCGTCTGAGATTGACGTTTTGTCCATTACAAGGCCCTTATTTTACCCACACCACTAAACTCTCTCATCTGAATGATGTATCAGAAGCAAAAGTACCGGGAGGTACACCTGATTGTGTTCGTACTGCCTACTACACACTCTGTGATCTCGTCCTGCGATATGGAGAACTAGAAAAACCTCGATTTGGCGAGGTCCGTCTCCAAGCATGGATCGTCTCGGGATCTAGAAAGGTTTGGCTCATCATTTTCTACGAGCTGGCCAACCTTTCTGACCCCAACGCTAGGGAGGCGTGTTCCGGGCAAGTAAATACCCAGTCGTCATCCACAGCCTGGGGGCGGACGTCGTCTTGAATTTTACTCCGAGGGGGGGATACAAGGACGACGTGAAATTGGCTGTGTCAGATAAGGGAAAGGGGCGCGCTGAAGTTCCGGACCGGTCAGGAACGCCGCCGGCAGAGCCTCGTGCAGAGCCTCCACCCCTAAGCTTGGATGGTTGTGATGACGCGCCGTTCATCCATGGTTCCCAGGCAAGCGAAACTCCAGTTGTCGCCAAAAACGTGGCCGAGGCCACTGCTTCCATGGATACCCTCGGTCAGCGTCCTAGGCTCTGTTCCGACGACGGTGTGATACCGGACTCTACCACTCCACCCTTGGGTCTTGGAACAGATCTCGTCCGCCAAGAGCCCGCCGAACCGAGGCCGAAAGGTGCTCGTAAAAAGAAGAAGGATACCAAAGACAAGACTAAACCCTCCATCCCCGAGATATCTCTGACATTAGTGCATGGAGATTGTGTTGTGCTGTACGGTGACGATTTTGAGGTGAGCGTTATGCGGCGTGCGCCACAATCTGTAATTCGCAACGCCATGTGGCTGAATTGTGACTGGCAGTGCCAGATAGGTCGCACAGGGACCACTATCTGTTGGTTTGCAAATTTTGTTCGGCCGGCCTTTGATGCTGATAAAATTGCAGTGGTGATCGGTTACCCGGAAGAGACAACAACTGATGGTAATTTTACCCGAGAGTGCTAATGACATGTTTAGTCTTTCCCAAAACTGTTTCATTGAATTCACGATCGAGGTCCGAGGATGATTGTAGTCAGTGAAACATGAGGCGATATGTTCGTCGTAGATAGAGCGCCAGACTCGGAGAGAATCCTAATGCAGCAATCGAATGTCATTAGCGGGTGAAAAAACAAACGCCCAAGTTGTGGGTAACTTTGTGACTTGGACCTAAAATTCTCACATGACCATGGCTGCATTAATTTCTTCGGATACTACCAAGGAAGCACAATGGGGGCGAGGTATGCGATATCATGTGCCTGGCACGTTGCACTTGCGCTAATGGAATGAAACTTTAGTGTTGATTTGTGGTGGAACGGATTGGTATACCCGTTTCGATCGTCTCAACCATGTTCCCAGCTGACTTTGCCGGTTCTTCAGGCCGAAGCTCGGTCGAAAGGAACGTGGAGGCAAGGGTGAGGGCAATCCTGACGCGTGAGCATTTACCTTCGAACCTCGACAACGTAGCGCCTTCACTTAACCTCTCTTACTATGACAACCATTGCAGGCCTGACCTTCTCGAACCCCACATACTGCGCTCGCTGAGCAACGTCAAGATAACGTCCATCCACACGTCGTGCTGCGCATGTTACTTCATTGCGCTCGACATCGACGGCGCTGCGTGGATGTTTGGCCGAAATGCACCGTCTGCGCTGGGTGTCGCTGGCGTCGACTTCATATCTGAGAATACACCCAGACGCGTGCTCGCAACTGAGCTCGGTGCGAAGGAAGGAACTAGATTCGTACACGCGGCGTGTGGAAGGGGACACGCGTTGTTGGTGGACAGCGAAGGGAACGTGTGGTCGGTTGGCACGAATAACCTTGGGCAGGTGAGTCCGCTCACTCGTCGTTTCCGGGATCGACTGTGTTTATGGGTCGGTCGTTTGGCAGTGCGGTCACCCAGTGACTCCTCAAATAACGACGTTCAAATCTTTAGACGGGCCATACGCGGACGGAGAGCGTCAACGTGTGGTGAAGGCTGGTGCTGGTATCACCTTCTCTATTCTGTTGACCGAAAACGGGAAAGGTAGATTTCTTCGCGTGTGGAGTGGGACTGAAATCAAACTTTTTTTTCCAAGTTTTCTCTGTTGGAAGCGGGGAGAAGGGGCAGTTGGGTAGTGGAAGAACTGGAGAACACATCACTACTGGAAACAAGACAGCTTATGATATTGAAACGGAGCCTGGTTGCGTGGTATTGCCTTGCTTGTGGTCTCCCGCTGACGACTTGACCAGTACCTGTAAAGGGGTTGGACGACAAGACCATCACGGACATTGTTTGCGGTGCCCAACACAGTGTTGCAATCGACAATCAGGGGTATGTGCTATGCTAAATTAGTTGTGACCGTCGCTAAGCGTTCTCGCAGAGTGGTGTACGTTTGGGGGTACAATGGTTATTGCAGGCTGGGTCTCGGTAATCAACAGGATGCTTTGATTCCGAAAGTTGTACCGCAGGTACGCCATAGTCGTGCTTTCCCTCATTGGAGGTTTAAAGCATATTGCTTCCCAGTTTGCTGGTCCGAATGAAATGACGATGGGATTCCAAATTGTGGCTGGACCCTCCAATACAGTTGTCGTTGACAAGCAACGTATGTACTGGATGGCCGGAAAGGTATGCCGTCCGATTGTCGGATCACACTTGCAACTTCACACTTTGACAATCATGCAGTGGAAAAACAGCGGGGAGGGTAATCCTTAATAGCGAGTATTTTGTCCCATTGACTCATCCTCTTTTAGGGTCGTCTGGATCGCCATATTCTTCTTTCCGTTACATTCAGGACCTCATGTGCGCTGTTTCCCGTGTAACACCTGCAGTAAACTTAGGGAGTGTATCTTTTAGGGGTTGCAAAATCTTCCATGCAAGTTGTGGAGGTGTTACCCACTTTGCATTGACTTCCGAGGAGGATGGCAGTGTCATGACAGTTGCCTATGGGCAGAATGCTGCCAACGGTATGGCGTTTTGCGCCTTAACGTAACTCTGGATTGATGGCTGTGCAGGCGAACTAGGCTTAGGTCTCGACGAACCTAAAAGCGCTACCAAACCAACCAGGCATCAACCTCTTGCTGGGATTCAAGTTTTCAGGTCAGTCATTTTGTTACAATTCATGTTACCCAAACACCCTTGATACGTCTTGTCTCAGCGTGGCGGCCGGTCAACATACTACGTTGTTCCTCGCCAAACCTGATGAAAAACTCTCTGACCTTCCTCGACATCCGGAAGTGGATGCACCAGATCTTTGCCTTGTATGCAACAAAGATAATGGGGATGATGACCCCGCACTAGAATGCGACAAGGTCTGACGTTGTCCGTGCACGTTACCTTGCTCTGCTTAACCTTGCTTTGTCAAGTGCGATCACCCTTACCATCTTGGTTGCCTTGACCCTCCACTACTAACCGTCCCAGATGGTGAATGGTTCTGTCCCAAATGCACGGAAGAGATGGAAGCGCTCGTAAGTCCCTGTCCTAAATCGACCAACAATACTCCATCGGATTTGCCACTCGACGACAACAAAGCTGGGACGAAACGAAAGGCACCTTCAGCATCGCAGAACGGTGAGTCGTATCGTTCTCTATTTTTCCTCCAAACTGAACCGCGCGGATTTGAATTAGCGACCAAGCGCAAAAAATGATTTTGTATCTTGCAAAATCTTGCCTGTAATGGACACATGCAATATCAAAAGAACTTTGTATGTTCTTATTGGACCCAAGCACTGCTGTGGTGTATAGTAGTGATTCCTCACTCCAAAACCTATATATTATTACTATTTCCATCACCACTCCATGATAGTTCTGTTGTTTGAATGTTCGAGTTGCGAAACTTTATCTAGTATGTAATCCGATTCACTAAAACGGCAATCATACAAAATCCCATGGATATGAGTCGACGTGCACAGTTTGACACTGATTTTTTGATCGTTGGTCGTTGAAATTTGAATTTGAGCGCTTAAAGTTACGCATTTTTGCTGTGCGGTTCTGTGCACAAGTTGCCGGGCCCCGGCGGTCAACTTGTCACGAACACGCGTCAACCTCTCTGGGAACAAATTAAAGTTACAAGGGGCGGGTTGATTCGTCCAGCCCATTCTACAGCCCGTTTTCGTGTCTTCCGATGGTCGGCTGTGTGACAGGTTCCTTGGATCTTGGCAGTTCAGTCAATTTCGCGAACGGGCTAACCGCCCTGCAGCCGCTCTTCCGGGGTATACGGAGCTCCAAACACGGCGCAGGAACTTCCGTGTTACTACGGTACATTCAGCCATGTTTGCCAGCTCACTTCCCCGTGCTCTTATAAAGATCCAGGGGGTGGTTGCAAAAGATATACCACCTTCCACGATTTCTTTACGAGCCACATACTACTAGCTGAGCGGGCATGCATCCGCGTTTAATGTTGAAGTTTTGGAGTACCGCGGTCGCTCTTTTCTCCTGGGCTGCTGCTGGCAGTGCAGTGACGCGCCAGGTGGAGCTCGTGATGACCGATGCGGTCGTGGCTCCAGACGGTTTTGACAGACGGTAAGTTCCAAACAACCTGAACTTGGAGTCTTCCGGTCCGTTTCTTACACTACTACGCTCGGCAGTGCTATTGTCGTCAATGGCCAGACTCCTGGACCCCTCATCACGGCTAACAAGGTACAGTTCCACCGCTTCGCGACGTTGTGCGTACTTGTACATTTCCGCTCACTCTTTGCTCGTCAGGGTGATTACCTGGAAATTGACGTCCGAAACCGGATTTTGGATCCCGCGCTCAACACCAGCACTTCCGTCGTAAGCTCCGTCATGTCGCCGTTGTAGAACGTATCGATGCTCAAATTTACCTACAGCACTGGCACGGCATATTTCAGCACGGTACAAATGCCTTCGACGGAAGTGCGTTCGTGACTCAGTGTCCTATCGTTTCTGGCGATTCGTTCCTCTACCAGTTCAACGTGGACGAACAGGCTGGCACGTTCTGGTACCACTCTCATTACAATCTTCAGTACTGTGATGGCCTCCGTGGCCCGATTGTTATTTATGACCCACAGGATCCATATGCTTTCATGTACGACGTTGATGACCGTGCGTTATTAATTAATTTGTATCCAACATTACCTGACCTTTTTTTTAGAATCGACGGTAATGACACTCCATGACTGGCAAGTATACATTCCGTACAGCCCCACCTTTGTCTGACGCAGTCCAGGTATCACAAATTCGCATATGATGTCGCAGCTTCGGACAATCCATCGGGAATGCTCGTTAATGGCATGGGCCGGTATCCCAACGGCCCGAACACGACTTTGTCCGTCACCAACGTGGAGTATGGCAAGCGGTATCGCATCAGGTTGATCAATATGGCATGCAAGCCACACGTCATCTTTTCCATCGACAACCACAACTTCACTGTCATCGAGGCCGACGGACAAGCGGTGCTCCCCTATGTGGTCGACACGATAGAGATTTTTCCCGGGCAGCGGTACTCATTCGTTCTGTGCGCGAACCAGCCCGTGGATAACTACTGGATACGCGCGCTGCCGGGAAGCTTCCCGTCCAACTTTACAAACGGCCTGAATTCGGCTATCCTCAGGTACGCTGGCGCGCCGGAGGAGGAGCCGGTGAACAGGACGTCGCATCCCGGAATCGTGCTAGACGAGAC
Source organism: Leccinum boreale (assembly GCA_038092235.1). NCBI lineage: Eukaryota > Fungi > Basidiomycota > Agaricomycetes > Boletales > Boletaceae > Leccinum > Leccinum boreale. The sequence continues at coordinate 10,641 of JBBPPX010000267.1, read as the reverse complement.
CCAGCTGCACGCTCGAGACGACCCTGCGGTACCGGGTCTGCCATTTGCTGGAGGAGCTGACATTGCAATCAACGTCCTCGGGGTTACCAGCAACACCACTCTCGCGATTACCCTGAATGGCGTCAGTTATACACCCCCAGACACGCCGACCCTCTTGCAGATTCTGAGCGGGGCAAACGGGATCGCAGCCTTGGCCAACCAAGGCTCGGTGTACACTCTACCGCCCAACAAGGTCATCGAATTATCATTCCCGACAAAGTTTCTCGCCACGCCGGTATGTGCTTTCTTGTGTGTCGTGTCTGTTCTCGGTTGATCAAAACGTTATGTTTTAGCATCCGTTCCACTTGCATGGGGTAAGTCGTTGGTATCTATGGTAATTCCTCAGCAACTTATCCCACCGCCTCAGCACGTGTTCCAAGTCATAAGGAGTGCCGGGTCAACAGAATACAACTACGTCAACCCTGTCCGCCGCGATACGGTCAACATTGGGTTTGTCACCGACAACGTCACCGTGCGGTTCGTAACTGACAACGCGGGGCCTTGGTTCCTTCATTGGTATGATTTTGACCTTCTCCAGTCGACGAACGAACTCTGACTTTTTGTGTTTCAATTTCGTTAGTCACATCGACTGGCATCTGTTGAGGTAAATACGGTCGTTTTTTGAGCTGTCATAGCCGATCGTTAATTTCTTTAGGGGTATGGCGATTGTTTTCGCAGAGGATACATACGGAACTGCGCAGAGTGACCCTGTCAACGGCAAGTCTCATGTTGCTTTCATCACCGTAACTGGGTTCTGATTTAGGGTTAGAGGAATGGAGAGACCTCTGTCCAAAATACAACAGCAGTCTCACCAACTCCCTCAGGCTGCGGTGATCGGTCTTTTGTGCGCTATTTTATGTAATGAATTATAGTAGTAAACGGACCTATAAACATAATCAGTCAATTATTTACAGTATTTGATTACGGTGCGCCGGGATGGCGTGAATGATCATGTACGTTGGCAGCATTCTACCCATTGGCAACTGTCATGCATGTCATGACAAGTCTATGCAAAGTGTTTGTACAATATTCTTCACTCGTGCCAGAGTGGGGCAATCAATTACATCTGTCGTCATCGTTGACTGACCAACAGTCAGCGCAATTTTGCATCACCCCATGTACGAATAGGACGGGTAACATATGATGCATGTACCAGGTCCAGAACTCAGTGAGTCCTGTCAATGCCACGCTAACTATTAAACTTCTGTGTATGCTGAAGTGCTCACGGCGAGACGGCATGTATGCAGCTCATTCACTCAGGCTCCCATTCACACTAGATCCGGTTGTGGTTGAAACTCTCATCACTAGGCCAGATCGGGGTGGCATGTCCTTGCGATACATACTTGACATCTCCGAGATCGAAGCTGAAGCTTGCATAGATGGAGAATATCAATGCATATATGCCTGATAGTCGAAAAAGATCTTGGCACACACAGCCCAGCAGGCTCCCCTCAAACCTGTACATTCGATGCCATCAATGATTAATGATTGGTGATTGGCATCGATGAGCGCTATCACAGCCCGATTTCCCAGCTCTGTCAGAGTTTTGTTCGGCCCATCATGACCTTTACGGTAACGTGAACTAAACTGAAATTCATCCTAAAATCAAACTCTGAATATATACTTACACAGAGAAAGGTTTTGTGAGGCTGGTTGGCGGGGTTCTGCTGATTGGTCCGAGTTCGGGTTGTAATTATGCCTGGTAGCCGACTCCTGCCGAAGAGTCGTCGAACATTGCCACTTGCAAGTTTGAACTCGACGACCGACATTAGACCTGCTGGCCAGGAGGCGGTACTACTAGTCCTGGCACATTCAAGTCCAAGTGGCAAGGTATTATGATCTATCGGATGATAAGGCAGTCCACTGGGGCAGGCGTCACCGTCACTGGGTTGTCGAATCTCGATAACAATGATGCCTAATAGGAATCGACACACTTTTCTCAGTGAGTTCATAGCTTGAACGGCACACCCAAGAATCTCCGCATTTAATTTCCAAGTTCACCGCGCCGACGCGGAACCGTGGAACCCTCCGAACCGAGGTGCGGAGAAACCCGACCTGTGCTTCTTGCATGCTGCCCGCGGCGGAGTCTTTCAATGAGCATGCTCCCATCCCGCGACATGGCCAGATATTCACTAGCACTAGTGATCTAGTTTCAATGGTGCCTTTACTCGAGCGAAACCAAGTCGTTCTCGCGTCCAGGAGTCAAATGAAGCAGACAGGAAGGAAGTTGGTGCTTATGTAAGAGTCGTCCTGATTACAGACCGCGACAAGATCTATAAGCGTGCAACATGTAGACAAATCATCAGCACGTACTATATATGTAACCATGCGTACTCCATAGGCCACCCTGGGCGATGGAATAAGAAAGAAAAAAAGAATGAACGACGAAACCATGAAGCCCTATCTACGCATACACTTGCGAAACGGTGAAGACGACGCCTGCACTCAGCAGGATGACGAACGCGATCGCACCACCAACGAATGCCATCAATTCCCAAGGGAACGAATCGTCCGAGGAGCCGTTGGGGAATTGTTTCGCTTGCGCATGCTTTTCCTCCAGCTTGATTACCGCCGTCCGCTTGTCCTCGGGATCGTACGTCACACCATTCTGCCCGAGCACGACAAAGGAGGGGTAGTTCTGCTCGTACCACGCCTCGATCTACAAGAAATAAAGAAACAGAGACGTATGAGTTTCAACCAATTGGACGAGTCCGCTTAACGAGACCGACCTTGGAACACATGACAGAGATCCGGAGGAAGTTGGGGTCCTTTGGCTTGGCTTTGTGGTGAATCTTGCGTGCGAATTCCCGGAAAATGAGAGCGACTTCACGTGGATTCGTGGATCTCATGATCAACTGCGCAACGTGATACCGGTCAGTCTCGAGTGTATGAATGTAACGGCGCTGAACTCATACACGAGCAGCCTCGGCCTTTCTAATCTTCACGTTGCGTTGGAACATATCCGGATTCATGAAGCACAAGGAGAGCGTGGATATGGCCATAGCGGCAGGTATTGCGCAGAACACGAAGACGCTCTGGTTCTTGAGCAGCCTGAGGTAATCCAACGAGTCGCACGCATGACGAAGAGCATCCAAGACCATTTCGCTTTGTACCCATGTTGCGCGTTCCAGATTTTCTTTCTGGTACAACTCCGTCAGATCGTTGAAGCCGTATTTGCCCCAGATCTCTTTTGGCCAAAAGAAACGCTTCTCGTCGGCGTCTTCGCGGAAATCACGGGTGATATTTGTCTTCTGGAGCAAGAGACCCATCGAGTTGGAGAGTCCTAGTTCCTTGCCGAGCCATGGGGCTTCCTTACCAGAGGCTGACCAGATGGCCGTGAGGCCTTCGCCCACGAGGCCTGCGACATAGTGACAATACAAGTCATACTCGGCGACGGTCGCAATATATATCATGCCAGTGGCGGCAGCCTTGTGAGCATAATCGGCCATCCCAGTTTCCATTTTCGCACACACGTCCAGGATGATGTCGCGGTACCTATTCGCCTTGAATTAGCAAATGAGTGTTCTCGATGTCGAGAGGGACGCACTCAGGTTTGAGAAGGTTTACTTCCGCCACAACCGTATCATACTCGATCAAAAGTTGTCGGTCTTTTTCTTTGGGGCCACTTTCCGTAAAGTTCCAACCAGGTGTGACGGTCTTTTCGTGGAATGTCCGTAGAATGGGCTGCTTGACCTTGTCTGGAATAGTCATGTCGTCTTCGATAGTATCTAGTCCACGGAGCACGAGGTAATAAATGCAAATCTGCCATACGAACGCGTTAACGAGGGCAGAACACGGATAAACCACGCCCGGGAAAGGTCGAGCATCTGAATACGCACTGTTCGGGCAAGGTCCCCTTCTAGTTCTTTGATGACCGCGGCAAAACTTCTGCTCGTCAAGTCGAGAAAATGCCAGCACCGACGCATGCTCTCCCTGTCCCATCCCGAGGTAGGGTGCTCCTGTTGCGCGGTGATGTCCCGTTTCTGCTCGTGAAAAATGTAAAACTGGACGAGAGTCCTGAAGTCACCGGGGTGGGTGAGCAGGAGGCCCATCATAGAAGCAATTTTTCCGACAGCCATGGTTGGGAAGGAAGAGAGGACGGTGAGATGATGGTGCAAAGGAAAGGTGCGCGACCGAGTTCGTGACCGAATAAAAGGGAAATGCGGTGTATTACGCTCCGCTCGATGTAGTACGTATCCATCATGCCACTTCGCATGCAATCCATAAATGGTAATGAATAATATCACGTCATTTGTCTTCAAAGCGGAGCGCGAACCCAAGTCATACTTACCATGGAAGACTTTGCTCGTCCACCCGTACGGATCCGAGCAAACGAGTCTTCCCCGCTGCCCCTTAAAGCAGCACAGTCCAATGTAGACGCATTCTTGATCGATTTCCAAATGCGAAGTACGCCCTCGAAAGGCGGCGACACCACCATCACCGCACAGCTGGAGAAACTCAGCAAATCTCTCAAAGAGCAACGTGCTCGGGAGCGTCAGAATAGAAGAACTTGATACGCCGTGTATGTCTTGCATAGCATTCTTGTGGTGGTTGAATCGTTGACGCGTTTACAGATTAGATGTGAAGAAAAAACTTTGATCGATAACTGGGCTTCTCCAGTATCTTTGGCGTGGCTTACGATATTCGAACCAATCTTCAACCGATTCAAATCTCCTGTCTGATTCAATATGTAACAATCCCCCCCTGCTCAATGGAGCTGAATAGTAAGTAGCACAGACCTTCTGCGCAAGAGCTAAAAGTGATATTTCTGCAAGCTAAGCTTGTTCGTGGAGTTATTTTAAGGATATTCGTCAATGACCTACTTATCCTGACGTCCGTTGGCTTGACAGCAAGGGTGACTCCGGTGGCCTGCCTTGTCTATTGCTAGGCACGTTTTGACACCATTACAAACTTTTTGGTTTCTTCAGTACTTAGTCCTCAAAAGTTGTGCCCGCGCAAGCAATTCGTCAGATGCTGATTCAGATGAAGACTATTTGATCACCGTCCACAGCGGCCACGTCTTCGGCTGGCGGACAGCAATTACCCATCGTCTTCCCCCAACTCTGCAAATCAGCATTTCGAATCCCGCTTGTCACCTCAATGCAAAGGGGGAGCGCGACAGGGGAGGTTACCCGTCGGAACCGCCAGCAATCGGTGGCGTACGTCATGTGCTGGATCAAACTTTTTCGATGAAAACCTAAGTTAACAGGCTGTGCCTTTCGACGGCGTCCCAGCCCAACGGTTACATGTTGTTGTGGGTTATAGGGGTAGATATGGTGTCGACACGCCGATACCGTTTGAACAAAAAGGATCCAACGGGTCGGAAAGCAAAGTACTGAGGTTTTGTTCCAGGACGAATCATGATTGGGCTGAAACTTTTGGTGACGCAGAAGTTGAACGAGCTGTGACATCAGAGGCAACCTCATCCAGAAGTCGAACTTGGGTAGCGCCGCGCGTCGCCGGCAGAAACCTTGTTTGTCTGGTTGAACGTGACCTTGGCAAGTTGGAAAGTCAATGCATTGAAACTTGAAGTACATATATAATCACGTAGTCAAACATACATATGAATGTAGAGGAAAGCATGTTGGTGACGCGTAAACGTAGTTGTTAAGCATACACAAAAGAACACAAGAGTTGGACTCGGAAGCGGTCATAGCCTCATAGGACCGTACAATTGATCAGGAACAGTGTACACCACGACGCGAACCGAACCATCAGACTTTACGGACAGTCAGATGAGTTGAAGAAGGGGAATGATGATGAAAGTGGACGAGGATGCTCCGTGAATTTCATCCCGAAACGTCTCCTTTTATATGGACTTGATGGCGGCTCATTGAAGCTTCGTATAAGAACCATTTCACGACACACCGCATTGAAGACGTGTCGTTTCTTTGCCCTCAGGTCACGATGATGGCTGAATACGAAGGAGATGATTGCGGTTGAACCAGGAAGATTCTATTCTCCGTATACTTGGAGGGGGAAATAAGCGAATGGTCGATATCATAAACGGGAAGAGGATTGATGCTGTGCGTGTTCGCGGAAATAAGATCATTCATGCATGTCTTGCAGTGGTCACTGAAGTACTGACTGGCCAGTTAGTGATCGTGTAATCGGTTCCAAGCCCCCTAGTGTATGCACATGAACGAAAAGGGAAATGATACTTACTTATCCTTGCGACCCATCAAAAGACAGTGCCGAAGAAATGATGGGTTGGAGCATGTACGAACAGTTCTCGATTGTTGTTCGTCTCAAACAACAGGTCCGCGTAACTAATTCCAAATGGATGGATACGACATGTGTGCCACGGGAATTGCAGGGCTCACCACATTCAAATGCTACATTTGCTAGTCATAACAGATCCTAGTACTTGCCCCAAAACGGATTTCACAACGCTTCCGTGGAAGGGACACGTTCTTGTCACACACGTTGTCGTTGTGTTGTTGTTGGGTCGTTGCCGGTACTGCCGCGGCGCGTCGTTGTCATCGCGTCGGGATGGCAAAATCTCCCACGGGTCCTACGGATCACGGATACCGTGTGCGATTCCCTATCAGAATCACCGTTGGGCTTCTTTCTTTGTTATGGATGTAAAAAGAAGCTCGTGTAGTATACCGCATCGGTGAACCGTCAGTTCAGATGAGCCAATAGGAATCAGAATAAATGTCCTACTGAAAATTGGCATTGCACGACATTTAACAGATGCGGCCCGGGTGGGTTGTTGGCGAGGCTGATCTTGGATCAGAACTGGTCAAATGAATGACGCTTGCTCGCCATACATAATGATACCACGATCATGAGCAATGATGCATAAGTGAAGCATAAATTCTTGAAAATGTGTACACGAACTCCTCATGCTACAATCACGACCAGGGATTCAAGTTAGCATCACTTTTATGTGAGTTGGCGCACATACCTATCCATTTCATCGCTAATTACGTACGATCTCGCTGTCAGTTACAGAATGTGTGCATCCCAACCAATCTCCTGACTAGAAACTGTGATCCGGTCCACTTAGTACAATGCTCTGTTCGTGTCTTTTAATGTTTTTCATTGCTGTCAATAGGACACTTATTCATAATCCTATTGGCTGGTCACCCGGACCGATGATTCACACCATGCGTCGACAATAACCTAGACCTCCCTTTTGGCTTCTTGGTTCTTGTTTGCATTTCAGGGAATCTACGAGCCATATTCTGGGAGGAATTCCCAGATACAATGTTCATGCAGAGTCCGAAAAGTGTGTGCAGGAGGTGCATGTGCAATCCAGGAGCTACCGGAAGGCGGATCTGTGAGTGCCCGAAATGTGCGCAGGAGGTGCACGAGGAATCTGGGAGCTACGGTAAGGTGTATCTATTTTTAGAACATCACAGTCCATGGCCCGGCCTAAGAGGTACGTTCCGCTCAACATAAGATACTTGGGGTAGCGCCGTTTGGCAACGGCCGAAACCTTGCTTGTAAAGTGAGAGGTCCCGGTCCGCTGCATTGATAACACCGGGTAGTCCGGCGACTTTCAAGACAGGTCACGGTGAAAGCGGAAATTTCCGGTAAGACAGGGGGTTGCACTTTCTCACGAATTTCACACCCGAGAGAAACCTCAGATCTGCAAAACTACCCGAAGGCGGAGCAGCTTCCCCAAGGGTAACTAACCCCGTTTTGGATTCAGGGTTGACCGATTGTATACTTTGGACCATCACCAGCCAATCAAAACTTGTAAAACAACAACGAGAGCGTGCTAGCAGCCGATTCGGCTGTTGGCGGTGCAGATAGGGTTGTCAAGCAAGGTGACTGGCCTGACAGGGCTCTATTGGTACCGAAATCATGGTGCCCTAGGTGACCTTGATAAACAAGGTAATAAACAAGGTAACCTCAAATTGGAACGACAACTTGCGCCGACACGCGAAGCTATCTCGCGAACAATCACTGTTGGTTCAACCAATGTTTCAAAGCTGTTGAAGGTGTTCGTGAGCGATGGCAACAATGAACTGTTAGCTCCCCCTCGGTACAAGATATACCATCTAGCCGCTCCGTTGTCCCTGTCGAGACCGAAGTCGGCTCCTCTACGGCTACGACAGATTCTACGAAACCGGGCGTCAACATATCTAGGCAGACCTCGCGGGATTCTGCAACAAGTGCGCTTTCGCCCCCGCGCCCAATAAGCGTAGCGCAGGCTGCTTCGGACACGAAAGCTGTGTTGAACTCTCTTGCAGCCGGATTACAATCACTTTGGTTGAGCCGGGCCTCGAGGTTCTCGGTTTCACGTACGAGCGTTGCGAGTGTATCGTCCAACGAATCAGTGCCTAGCCCAACAGTGGGTCAGCCACAGGGCAATGCACTATCGACGGCGCAGACGTCACCTCCAACATTCCGTTCGCTAGTGCACACGGTTACGGAGGTGGCAGAACTGGAGAATGAACAGGAGCACGTTACGATCACCAATTACTCGGACGAGAGAGCGGGCCACGCAAAAGAACCTGTCGAGCCGATAGGTACAGCTCTTTGATAGCCCAGCACGCACGATACAAGTACCATTATGATAGTTCTACTTACGCCTTCAAGTGGATATTGTTTGTAGCATTGTTCCCCTTAGTTCGAGAAATTTAAGTCAACTTATTACGTAATCATTAACCCGAACGTACACAACTGTAGGAAACCTTGCCTTTTCGTTTTCGAGCGCACTGCGTGCGCCGGCAGGGCTCTACATGCGGTGGACGTGGAGTAAAGTGCTGCCAAAGTGGTGTAAAGTGAGTGTAAAGTGGGCGCACAGTAGCAGTAAAGCGTGTAAAGTGAAGTGAGGCGAAGAATTTAGTTAAATCCAGCTTAAATTTAGTCTCTGATTGGCTGGAGCGGCGGGCCGCTTAAATTTCTCCGGGCCAGGGACACTCGGAACCAATGGTCGACAATGCGCACGACGCACGGCGACAGCCCGAACCCCGCCACACGCTGTCCACCGTCCAGCGTGAAAGACAATTCATTTTTCCTGCGTCTGCGCGCTGTCGCGCGCCTGCTGCGAGTTATTTCTCGTCGATCTCGGCCGTTCCTGTGTCCCTACGTCGAGACTGGACCTGCACACCTCCTGCCTGACCTTTCCTTGTGCCGGGCCAGGCACCCCGGCCGTGCTTTGCCGCACATCCCCGCGGCTGGTTTGATTTAACATAAATTTTTCTGATTATCTATACTTACGCCTTCAAGTGGATATTTTTTGCAGCATTGTTCCCCGACTCCCACGAAGTGGGAGAAGGGTTTAAAGCTCAACCAGTTATTGATTTCTTGAGACGCATGCTGGAAGACACGTCTCGAGTGAGCGTTATGACTGCTGGTATGACCTAGCATCTGTCCCTAAGCTCGCCGTCGGTGATGTCATGGCCTCTCGAAAGCTCCCTCTTTTCACATCGTCTTTCTCGTCCAGTGCGTCCCTCGTGGGGCGCATGCACTCTCATATAGGGTGTCCTCGTCGCCGAAGAGATTGATTATATGCAGCTCGGAAGTGAGTGGCACTGTGGGGCGAGCGAAGCTAGGTTTGTTGACCTAGTCCTATCTCATTCCCTACATTTCATATCAAGTCTTCAACATGTCTTAACGGGCGATAGGGAGCACGTCGCACCAAGAGCATCTACATGCCCTCGTTAGTTGCGGAGTAAAGCGCTGGCTCGACGCGTTCGTCAGTGCCCTCGGCGCTAGCAAGGGGGGTGACAGCAAGATGAGGATGTACTAATAGTCGTCGTCCCACTCGGCCTGCCACGCTCACGTTCGCCCAGGTATACCTATCCTATGACGAAACGAACAAGTCTACCTCTTTCTACTCCTTGTTGATCATCACTGACTTCCACGTGCAAGCCCAAGTGATGGGTCGAAGACCAAACATCGCGCACATACCACTTATTCAACCGTAATCCTGCCTCAACACATTCTACGGAGATCTTAACTCAGGGTGGATCAAGTCCATACAGGCAGTCATAATGCACACCGGAGACTTGTCTTCTGTCGTTGCGTCCTAAGAAATCAATCTCTGGCTGAGCTGGAAAAGAGCCTTAGAGGGTAGCGAGGCCCCACTGTGTTGGCGAGTACGGTCGAGTGCTACACCCACCTGTTCTCCGAGTCGCTTACGTGGAAATGTGACAACTAACTTGCTTCTGCAACGAAACGCTAATATAGCCAAATTTTTTGCACTGATCAAAAGAAAGATGTAGATCTCACCGCCGCCACTCTTATAGCTTACTAATACGGTAGAATTGAGTTTGAACCGCCACGCGGCACATGCAGCTGTCGTGTCCCGTCGTCGCCGCTCTCGAATTCAATGTCACCTTGAACTGGAGGCAAACTTGGTGATATGCACCATCAAGAGTTACAGTGCTCTCGGTTGAAACCGTCTTGTGAGTCCAGACTCTTTCGCTAAACTCTTCACCCATACCTGTTTCGATGATCCGAATGTTCTTCATCAGTTGATTGTTATCCGGTTAGTTCCTAGACGTGATTCCATCCCGATATGTATTTAAGTCAGGCGCACGTACTTGATGGTATGTGTGCTCCTCTACATTTGCTCCCCAATGCTCTTCAAGCTGATCACAACCGTTGCCGTCACAGTGGCTGTTTTCATTCTGGCCGCCC
>JBBPPX010000266.1:0-36708 GCA_038092235.1 Leccinum boreale | reverse complement strand
ACTAGACGTAGAGTCATATCATACAAGCATGAGAATTTGGAATCGGCGAAAACCTGGTTATTGTGAATGACCTACCATGAAGCCTTGTGCTTGTTCGACACCTGACAGAATCCTGTACGAAATACTTAATTGAGGCCACCTCTCAGAGAGATTTCACCCACCTGAGTAGCGTAAGTAGTAAGCAGGCTCCGTCGCCGAAAGCAACTTTCAGATTGGCGAAGGCAATAGCATCCGAACAATGGCCGTGGAGTATCCCGCGGAGTTAACACGGAGCCCTCTCTGAAGCTTGATATTGAAAGCTGTACTGAGTGACATGCGATCGAAATAAGTTTCGATCACTTTGTTCTCGTTGCTGTGGTGAGCGTAGCCAAGAAACAAGCTTCTCCGAGTCGGCGAGCGAAATCAGCAGACAGATACGTAACGTCAACCCCAGTTTGCGTTGGCTGGAGAACAAGTTGGAATGATGGCGGCGTAAGTCACCACCGTTTTGAACTCGCTCAAACAGCGCTGGCCGTGTGTTGCTACTCACCCTGAGATTGTCAGCGTGCCTCGTCGCACTGCAAGAAGATAAGAGACATAGAGACGACTCGTTTGGAATGAACACGTACAATGTCATCTTCAACGTACCTTCCGGACCATGGCGCGAGAACGCAACACGATACTTTTTTTCCACCTCCTGAACACAGGTTTCTAGTCTGTATCCTCGGCATAGCGCGCACCGGCCGACTTGATGGAGTGTTCTAAAGAGAATCCGAAGTTCGAACGCGTTGGAAGTGACGCGATGGTCGATGGTCAAAGTGTGTGACATAGCAATTTTCTAAATCGGGATTGCGTTGTCTCGTACCATATGCTGGCACGAGACCTTGTATGCTATTTCAAAGCTGGACTAGTGGAAGACGATGTGCGCATAATTAATGTGCTCACTGCTCAGTCTGTATCAGCCGTCCGAGTCAATAGTAATGCTAAACCCGATCTCGGAATGACTACGTAAATATCTATAATCCATTCGACGGTGACTTAGGTCTGCGTCGCTCACAACGGACAAACTTTTTGAATGTAAATTGACCCGTCCCTCACCGATGCGGTGGTGGTATGTAGTACACTTCTGTACATGTACTAAGTAGCATGTCGACGTCAGACGACACGAATGAGGCAAAACAAAGAGGTGCAGAACATGGGGGTGTCGAATGCCGACCGGGACAACAGTCCGAGAGTCCGACGACGGGGACCAGTCAGCGCGAGGTCATGACGTAGAGGAGTGCAAGTGGAATGCTAAGTGACGTCGTAAGCCTGCGGGTTTACCCTCCCCCGCTCGCAATCTTCAAACTCCCGGGCCTTCCTCGGAAGCCAGTCAGCATCGTCATCCGGTTCATTTCAATCCATCGAACCAGATAACGTTTACCTCGCCCTTGAACACGTCGTTCGCCTAGGATGCGCTCGACGGAACATGACTCTTGGCCATCCAGCATTACAACCGGCAGGTTTTCGACGGGGGAACAGGTCAGGGTCGTTGGGTACAAAGCGAAGGAGCTGGCTGGCGTGAAACACGAGGAAGATGTAGCTGGAGTTATGTAGTTAGCGACATGTTTTATTACTGTAAGTACCTTGTAGATATTCTCGACGACAATGACAATGCTGTGTTGACAGCTGCATGTTTTCCGGATCAACAGGGGTATAGGCCTGAGTCGGATGACTCAGGCCTGGAGAATATATTGGATAAATTCATTGAAGAGATGACATGACGCAGTCTTACTTACCTGCTAAACGCCCTTCCTGACGTACAACGGAGGGAATGCTTACACAAGAAACAGACTGCTTGCAGCTTGCGTGATTCTAACTGTATCTTGATGCCCAGTATACGAGTTGAATATGTCGTCGTGCAGCCTCAGTGTTTGTCGCTTTGCACGTCTCTGCACTTTTCTTGTGGTACGATCAGTCTCAATTTAATGCGTATCAGGGCAAAAGTACGTACTGCAGGCGTTCCCTGAAGACCATTACGACCAATTGCTTACCTAGCCATGAGTTTATCCAGGCAATGAAGTAGTCGTCCAAACAGTGTGTCGACTGTAATCGGAATATCTCATTCCCTGATCTGGAAGCGTTGTCACGATATCGTTTAAAGCGTGTACAGTACTAGTGGCTCGTCCGACTCCGTTCAAGGGCTCGCCAGTCCCTCCCTGGCTCTCCGAGAGTAAGTTTAGTTCCCTCTGTTACTAGTCCATGAAGAGGCTGAGCGTTTTATAGAAAGCTATTGCGCTATTCGCACATGATGCATGAAATTGGCGTCGGTGGAACTTCGCGACTGTTTGCCGCAAGCAACAGTATTGTGCTGGCGTGGAGGCGGAGACTGGGAAGCAAATAGGAGATGACCAAAGCTGGCACAGACCCATCCACAGTTTCGCACGCTGCTTGCCCCGAGTGCCAACGACTTACTCGCCCACCCGCTCGCCAATGTTACTGTTTCGCGGGCCCATTGAACGCATGTTCGGCCGCATCAATTTCCGATTTTCTTTCACGTGTGTCCAAATTTCAGACTGATTGCTCACCAAGTCATGCAGGTACTACTTCTTGACTGGATAACCCTCCAAGCGGTGTTTTTCCCTGGGGTTGTGATAGACAAACGCGGCGAACCGTTATGTTGACTTGTTATGCTCCGTTCTGCAATAGGTTACTGTCTGTCTACCGATCCACCCTATTTCAAAAATCCCGCTGCCAGTGATTTGCCCACCCACTGTAATTGATTGACTGACTACTGATTTGGTCATGGTTCGTTATCTAGCATCATACAAGCATTAAGCTCACATGCTAATTCTCTGCCCTGAGAAGCTCGAAGTCCTTTCAAGTTCACACCTCGCCATGCTGAGAAAACAATGTTGAGAATGCTGTGTGGTACTGTTTATTTGCCACGAGTGACATGTCTGACAACCCATGGGTATATGATAATTCAGTTTCAGTCCGGGTGGGTATGAATATCATCAATATTTATATTTCTCGGACGTCGACGAATATGGCCAGCTGCGTCTTTCCGACTGAACTTATTTGCCAGATTCTTGGCTACACAAGTGCCCGAGACGTCGTCCGATGGCGAACGGTCAGTTGATCTTGCCGCGAGCCGGGCCCAAGAAACACACTTGACGTCATTCACCATACTTTTCCAGGTTTCAAAGCGGTTCTATTCCATCACTTATGAACCCGAAATCTGGAAGTTTTTGCACACAAATGCTCCGTATATGCGCCCCCCCGAGTTGCTTCGCAATATAGCCTCACTCGAACGACCACTCGTCAAGTCGGAAGAGTTGACAAAGTTGTGGACGAAGAAGCAATTATGCAGACTCCCCCGCTTCGTGATCCCCTTCGATGGATGCGTCTCCCGCAATAACAACCATCTCATCGGTGGTCGATGGTTCATTACATGCCAATCAAAACGACGATTCTTATTGTATGACGCTCATCTTGACGCAACGAAAGTTTTGGAGCCCAAGGTCCTATGGGAGCAGAAGAATGAGATTATCTGCTGGAACAACGGTTTGGCCAGGTACGAGGAAGGACGGTGGGCTGCATACGTGTTGTTGAGGTCCGAGCACGCGATACGGTGGTACGTCTTCATTGCATGCGTATATGCGCCCCACAACTCTTATTTTCCTCGACCTATAGGGACCTCTTGGAACTTTGGTGGGATGCAGAGTCCGGATTGCCGTGCGACACCCTTGCCTTGAACGTTCCCTGTGATGCTTCGGCTGAAATTGAAATCGAAGTAACGTCGTTCAATTGTTCACGGTTCCTTTATCTGCCAGTTCCGTCCTTGGTGTTTGACACCACAAATCAGGTGTTCTATGAATTTCCCTCGTTTAGTCTTGCATTGGTATGTCGTTATCTGTTGCGTGGTGTATGTCATGTTCAGCACTCATCGGCTTTCAGGATCAAACGAGATCTCAAATCAATGCTACCACCCCAGAAACTAACGTCGTGGTCAAGCTCACAAATACTCACGTGATCGTTCTTCGTGATTATGCGAGTGGGATGGGCGAGCCCATTGTCGTACAAGCCTTTGTCCCTGATGACCCACGCCCTGTCAAGGATGGGAAAGGTGTCCTCCGACTCACCCACGAGGGGGTTTTCGAACGTCCGGAAGGGAACTTTAGTGTTGTACGGAATTCGGTTATTAACTCCGTTGACGGATCTCTCAACGTGCGGTTGCTGGGGCGAAGGCAGTGGTGGCCCTCTTCTATTAGCTCGGAAGGCGTCTATGTCGAGTTGACGATGCACAAGACATCAACACTGGATGTCTCACCGATGACCATACAACAGCACGACATCGTCGTGAAGGGACGCCCGTCACTGGGCAATAGGTATGACGCTTGCTTGGATATCACCGACGAAGGTTATGCGATGGGTCTATCTGTGTGGGATGGCTTGACGGCCAGTTCAACCTATGCTGGTGAACGGCGAATCGGGCAGTTTGCGATCGATGCCACAGGAGATCGCTGCGTTGTCGATTATGGCGATGATCTAAAGCCAGCGCTGCCTGCCGCATTTGGGCTGTACGAAGCCATGTATCTTCGTGAAATGGCCTTGGACGGCGCGAGAGGGAGATTATCTTATGTCAACAGGAGTCATTCCCACTCGGATGGCGTTGGAGCTATGTCGGTCTTGGACATTAAATTTTAGGTACTCGGAGCGACATTATCATAGATGAAGTTCAATTCTCTCAGTCTTTCCGACTGGACTTATCTGCCAGATTCTTGGCTACACAAGTGCCCGAGACCTCCCACCCCTCCCACAAACGCGAATGCGAACGCTGACAATGCGTTTACATTCGTCTTGGTATGTGAGTGGTCATGGCCTGGGTGACCCAATGCGTCCACCTTCACTTTACACGCAATGACGATGATGACATACCGACGATGGGCCCTCTCCCTCTCCCTCTCCCTCGTCCGACAGCATAACGTGCACAATCATGTGCATTATCGCAACGTCGACGAGGTCACCCTAAAGCATCGTAACGGCGCTGACACGCAAAGTCCCCGACTCGGTTTGTGACTATGTGACAGTGGTGATAGCACCAAATACGGTGATGATAGTTGCTCATCATCCATGTTGTATTGTAAGGGAAACCTTATAATTCGGATACAGAATGGGTATGCAGCATAGGGGATAGTTGCTTGTTCAGTGCGAGGATGACGTAGATCACTTTCAGGACTTGTCGTGGTGTCGTTAGTGGCGAGTAACGAATGTATGTACAGAAGGAATTTGCTCGAAGGTGTTGGTGTCATCACACAAACGCGGATAGACAGAGCAGTTGTGTGAAGTACGCATGTCCGTCGAGGGGTGCGATTATATTGAGGGTGATAGGATATTACATGAAATGTAGCGACAAACATTTGGTAGTCGAGATAGCTGAACCGACGAAAATTGGACGTAGTGGAGTAAAAAGGAAAGACACAGTATGACCGGCGAAGAATTGAGACATCGATTTTTGGCAGGTGCCGGGACGTTTGCAGCTGATAGAACCCTCCTCTTGACAGAGTCGGGGACTCCAAGCAAAATCACATTCAATTGATCCACTGCCTTCCTATCGTCTTATCCGATAGCACTGTATTTGATATCCCGTCTCGGAATTACAGTCTCCGGTCAGGATTTTCGCGGGTATGTCATCGCGAAGTGGAAATCCAGACTTTGTCCACTCCGATTCGCGTCGAAGGTTCCTGTATAGAAGCAAGCCGCCCCTACGAGCAAGCTATGTACGCATGTGAGCATCCGACTACAAGGATAGATGAAAAGACGGAGGACCTTCAAGATGGTGACCCTCTTCTCAGTGAATCATGCTAAAGGTCTGTTCTGAAAAAAGGCGCCGCAATCAGCAGTGAAGGAGGCGTCCAAAAAGGCCAGAGGCGGCAAGGTAATGCTGTCTCGTTTCTATCTTTCCTACTTGTTTGTTGACGCCGTTCCCCACCCTCTTCTCTACTTTCTTAGCTCGATCCTGCCAATCAGGAAATGATCATGGAGAGTCAAGACGAAGCGGCGATCGAACAGAAACAGAGCGCTCTCGAGTTGAACAGGGATCGCAAAGGGAAGCGCAAAGCGTCGCGAGAGGGCACAGAGTCGAACTTGGAAAATGATGACGAGGAAGCGATAGACATCGACGATGGTCCTAAACAAGTATAGACAATTGTAGGCTGAGTTATTCAATCGCGCTCATCGATAGCCTGTCAACTGAAACTCTAGATCAATCGTGAGGCGCTGAGATCAGTAGTGTACGTTCAGACGAGAAACGCCTAGCTAGTGAATCAGCATGTTCATTCCCCGTGCCCGTCCACATCCCTAGCAGCCCGAGCGCACTCCAGAGTCACGATCTGCAGTGCCTCGTTCGACCACTTGGGCGACGACGAAGACCCGGTTCCTTGTGCATGTGGATCCTGAAAAAAGCATCCCATGTCAAAAGGCAAGAAAGAAAAACGACGACAGATCGAGAAACTCGAAACGCACCATCTCCACCTTACTTTCACATCTTGCAATGAGTTTCACGCTCTCCCTAACTATCCGCCCCTCGTCCGACATATCGTCAGTGCTCGATTGATGGGATGCCCTGCCGGCCCCCGGGTCTGATGAAAAAAAAAATGACGGACGCTTTCGAATTCTGCAGCTGTCTTGGGCATTGAGCCAAGACCGCTTCGATGCTGAAAGTACTAGTAATCTGTCGGAGCGCCTGTTAGTATTGCACATGACTGGACGCTCATTGGTACAACATTGGAACTTACTCAGCTCAAAAACTCCCGGGACGCAAACATATAATTCTCACGCCCCAGTAGACATGTCCCTCCTCGAGTGGTTCAGTAAGTCCAAAATATGTTTTCACTTTGCCTCTGACCGATTTCATTCAGCCCCCGAGCGACGGAGAGGCCACAAAATATTACCAATGATACCAAACGAGATTTACCTTCATGTCTTTCAATTCATTACCCCATCCAATGAACGCCTGCCACCAGACGAAGTCAAGACATTCCACAGGCTTTCTCGTGTCTGCAAGTTCTTTGCCAACGTCTGCCTTCCACGTGTTTTCGAGTCCGTGGAGGTCTCTAGCTTCGCTTCCCCCGCCGCTCACAGGTACAGGGCGTCGCTTGCATCGATGCTGTACACACAGATTTCAGAGAACCAACCTCTCGCGCTCGCGCTTGCTCAAGCAGTGAAGGCGTGTCATTTCACCAACCCGGCGCTGGCCGGCACCTCGGACTCATGGTCGATCGATGCATTCACTATGAAGAAGTACATTTCTGCAACCATACTCATGACGAACATCCGCGAACTCCTCTTCTCAAACTATGTTGTGGAAACGGAGCACTGGAGTATGATCGCAGCACTACCGTCGCTTACGGATTTGTCGTTACATTCGTGCGAGCTTGGGGAACTCCCTTCAGGCAACGCCGAGGACGAGTTCGAGCTGAAAGTTTCTCGACTTAGCGCGCTTGACTGTAACTGGGATCTGCTATCTCTCTGGGCTGCTGATCTGGAGTGCTTGCGCATATTCACGATAGAATTCTCGGCTCTCGACGAAACCTGGTTTTATAACGGAGAGAATTGGTTACTCGAGTCTGCTATCACAGAACTGCACCTCCATGTTAGCGAGGAAGCAGTACTTGGCTACCTGAATCTCTCTCTGGGTTACGCCCTCAAGCGAATGCCGCGGTCTCTCAAGGTGCTGTGTTTCTTGGTTGAATGGTCAGATGAATATGAAGATGGAGTTCTATACAACTTCACGTGCATATTGGATCCTCTTTGGGAGAGCCCTTCTTCCTTGAGCTCACTCACGGTGCGAGTGGTAGATGGGACACTGGTCACGGACGTAAGTCGGCGTGTGCCCCTTGTTTGGTGTCTCGCATGGTCACTGAATCACTCATCGTCTCCCCACCCTGTAGAAGCTTTCCCGATCTATAAATCGTATGCATCTCTGTATTTGTGAGATTTGTGCTGAAATGGCTCATTGTGTTTGCTTTGCCTCACTGCATGGCGCATCAGGTAATTTGCCTTACCTTCGAGATTACCTTCGTGATTACTTCGGCCCTGCGTCCGATCTCGGGCAAGATACTAATCTCAAGCATGTAGATTTTTTCGGGACGGTGTTCCGTTTTGTGGACGGGGTGTGGTCGGAAGGTGCATTATAGTACAGTACATGCAGACGCAATAAGTATCAACGTATATGCCATGTCATCGATCACCAATTCATCTAAGTATCTACTCCGCGAACTCCAGCTCTCAAACCTTGCTGTGGATGCCAATCACTAGCGTGCGATCGCTGTGCTACCGTCTGTCGAAGATCTGTCCTTCCATCAGTGCTACATTGTGGACCGCCTCATTGTGGGCCTTGACCGGAAGAAATGGATCAAGAAGTGCCTCGACTTAGCGCGGTCAAGTGTGTCTGGTATCAGGAGCTTCTGGCAACCACCGACATGGATTGCTTGCGCATGCTTACGATGGATTTCATGTCTCTCGATGATACCATCTGCCAGCTTCAGCAAGAGGTGTATTGGCTTCACCGGTCTACCGTCACGGAGCTGCACCTTCATACTTTGGAGGGTCACACGGGAGATGAATCCTAGTATCCTCAAGCAAATGCCGCAGTCTCTCGAGGTGCTGTGTTTCTCGGTTGATGGATTGGCAGCAGCTCGCGGAATGGTTCGGTTTATCTTGAAAAACATGTCGAACGATTGTGCTTGGGAGAACTTTTCTTTTCTTCACTCCGAGACCATGTTTCTGTAGTGCCTCGATCCGTTAGAACTGGTGCTCATCTACGCTCCGCTGCGGCAATTTGGACCGTGGTCCACGAGACGACTTTGACCTTGCGTCGGTAAGCCTCCGAAACAGTGGGGAAGGCAAGATCCGGCTCATAAAGCACTTTGTCCGACTGAGGTTGTGCTCGCTGGAGTCCCGGAGTCGTTTGAAATGTAGCAGGGTGAAGACTCCCGGGCAAAACAGTATGTAAGGGGAAAAGATAGCATGTTTATAGAGTTTGCTACTAGGGTGGTATCAATATTCGTTGGATGAAAAGGAAGTACTTCTTGCAGTGACATGAGCGTTTGAACCGAACAATGCTCTTACTGTTTGGATTCAGTCTCATCGACCCACTGAGGAGAGCTCATTGTTGATGAATAAAAAGAAAAACAATTGTGTACTTCCTGATGGTGGTGGTGACTGATGGAAGTGCTAATAAGCGCGGAGAGTGAAAACGTGATCTCTAACAACCTCGACGATGGGCAGAAACAGTACGTCTCGATCTCCTTCATCTACCCACGTTGCATCTTCATAGTATCCGTTCAGAATCTCATAAATCCACCATCCCACACAAACCCAGTGCGTATTCTTGAAAGTGCCACTGGGAACCGCATCCTGATACCCACACCTTCATACCAGAGCTAAAGAAGGATCCAGGCGTCCCCAAACTCCCCGATCTCAAAGTTCGAAATGCAGAGAAACAGAAAGCACGGTCGGTAAGCAAAATATACCTTTCGTTGGATTGCCTCCTGAAGCCACATTGTATCTCTTTAGCCACCTGCACGTACGGATCCGGATGCGACCATGGCATCAGAACCCACCCTCTCCTCCCTTGCAATGCTAGCGTTCGCCGTCGACCAATCCCAATCCTCCGACTCGTCTCCAGACGCTCTATCTCCCGCCCAGAAAACCACGGAGCAGGTGCGCCGACACTACGTCCGCGCGCTACACAAGGTCATCGACGAAAGCGATATCATCATCCTCGTTCTCGACGCGCGAGATCCAGAAGGGTGCAGAAGTCGACTCGTCGAAGAGGAGGTCCGGAGGCGGGAGAGCGAGGGGAAGAAGCTTGTGTTCGTCCTTAACAAAATAGGTGTGCCCGCTCACGTTTTCGTTTTCGTCTCTCACCGATTTCCTTCCAGATCTCGTCCCGAGGGAGAACGCACAGACATGGTTACAGTATCTTCGACATTATACTCCAGCACTTCCGTTCCGTTCGGCTCCGTCCAATCAGCGATCCAATTTGTCGAGCGCGACGGCTCCAGCGCTCCTTGGGCTCTTGAAAGCTTACAAGCCGAGCGCGGCCCACAGCGTGACGGTCGGCGTAGTCGGGTTTCCGAACGTGGGTAAGAGCAGTCTGATCAACTCTCTCAAACGATCTAAGGTATGTTACCTCGCTTGTTGTCTGAACATTTATACTTCCAACGCGTCCTCAGGTGTGCGCAGTGGCAGCGCGACCTGGAAATACTAAGGATCTACAAACGGTCCAACTCGAGCGTGGTATCAAGATAATCGACTCTCCGGGCGTCGTATTCGACGAAGACGAGGACGACCCTGCGATCAGTCAACGTCAAAAGGGTAGCATACTGCTCCGTAACGTGGTCAAGGTCGAGGACATCGAAGATCCGATAGCCGTTGGTGAGTCGGTTCTCTCTATTTCCTCTATTTGACCAACCAATCACTTCTCTTTCCCTTTCTAGTCGAAGAAATCTTACTGCGAACTGACCACGATACGATACAAAAGATATACGGGCTCCCAAAGTTCTCGAACACGATCGAGTTTCTGACCATGTTGGCGCTGAGCAGCGGTAAACTTCTCAAGGTCACATTTCTCCCGTCTTTGAGATGTGTGATGTTGACGTGCAGCATTTCCCCATTTACAGGGCGGCACCCCGGACATCCTGTCGGCCGCACGACAAGTGCTCACGGACTGGAACCACCAAAAGATCCCTTACTTTTCGATCCCGCCCGCGATCCATCCCTCGATGATACCCTCTACGATTCCGAACAGCGCATCTACGACCGGTATCGCCGCCGTCGTGGCACCCGGCGCCGAGATGGTCGGGCAGGCGCAGATCCTAACAGAGTTCTCCAAGCCGTTCGAGCTCGCAGGCTTGTTCGGCGCTGCGGACGCGGGCGCTTTCGACGGGAATATGGCAGCGGAGGGGGAGGGGGTAGAGGACGCGCCGATGGCAGACGCCACGTCGGAGGGTCAGGAGGCGGAGGCGGAGATGGTGACGGACGAGATGCCGGTGCGGATACCGGTCAAACGGTCGCGGTCGCCTGGACTCAGTTCCGTCGACGGGAGGCAGCGTCTGTCCAGTATGACCGGTGGGTCGTCAGACCCGGCGTTTGCACGGACTCCGAAGAGGTTCCGGAGGGCCAAGGACTTGTCATCCTACGAGGCAGCGGCTGCTGAGAGCCATCATCACCACCCGTTGCGGCGGCGGGCGCTGAAAAAGGACGCGAAGCGGGCGAGGCGGGCAGCGACGAGGATGTTGAGGCGGTCGCAGAATAGTATGGAGGTGGAGGCGGAGACGGATGGATTGCAGAATACGTTTATGGCGGGGATCGAGCGTTAGAGTGGGAACGTTGGCGGGCCGACGTTTATAATTTTGCTATCAGACTTGTATTGTTAAGTAACCGCCCGGTCCACGAAGCAAGGAAACGATAATATTATTTACATACATGCTGAATATTCATCGTTAGTTCGCGATATATGTGCGCGGCAGAGATACATGTCAGCATTGATGAAAAGAATATCCAAACACCCCCAGAGGTCCAGGGAAAGCGTGAGCAAAATGCCGCATCCTCCCAAGCGAGTTTCTCATCCACATCCAAGTCATCGCCGCCCACTACTCCCACTATGCGATCTGCGCATCGTCGCTCCAAGCATCGCGCGCATGCCATGTACACTCAGGTGGTTGTCGTCGCCGTCGCCTTTCCCGCCACTAATCGCGTTGGCGTGCGCTGATGACGACTCCACGAGTAACGCCTGCTGGTGCGATTCGGGTCCGACAGTGGCTGCGTTGAGCACTTTGACGAATCCTCTGTAGTGACGTACGGGACGGGCGTTGATACAGTATTTCGATCGTTTTTGTGATCATGATCGAGTCACGTGGAAGGGAAGGGAAGGGGGTGGTGAGTGAGTGAAGATCAAAAGGAGAGTGTGAGCGGAACATCATTAATGTAAGACGACCTCGACTCACCTCTGCGTCGCGTCTACATAGTGCTCTCTGTCGAATCTGCTCTCCGTCTTGACCGAAATGCCGGCGCGGGAGATGGTGATGCCCTTGTTTTCGAGTCTGTCGAGGAGGAAAAATGGGAGACGGGGAACGACAAAATTAAAAGGCAGTCCAGGCATGTGTGGATGTAAGTAGGCAGACGCGTCCACAGCGCAACAGAACCTAGCCCAGGTGGAAAAAGGAAGATAAAAAAATGGAGACTCACGAGGTTTTGGTAGATTGGACGTGCGTAGAGATGGATCTGGCGGCGTAGATTACACCGAGGATGATGCCAACAAAGACGATCGTGGTCTACAAGTGGTGTTGTCCAACTGGCCCGATGTACGAGGTCAAAAGAACGTACCATGACGAGCGAAAAGACATCAATCCTTATCCGGTCACGATTGATGGCATTACAAACTTTTAATATCATAAGGGAAGCTGAGACGTACCACGAAGCCATGATAAGGAAATACTAGTGCGATCCAAAGGTAGTCAGTGCAGTTGTTGTCAGTGGTGTTGAACACTCGTTCTCAGTGTCTGGTCGGTAAGGGAAAAGGAAGTAAGAGCCGGCATCGGTTGTTGTAATATTGGAGCAATTAAGCACAGCCACGAAACCCACCATAAGGGTTAAGGTTATGTAACAGAATGATGACAAGTACATACTGCCTTTTACAACCGCTTCTCCCCCCGTGCCCGCTGAACTGCGGCCAGGACCTGTGCGTGCACATCCTTCCCCGCAGCGATGATACCGTAGTTTTCCCCCAACGTCCTCCCAAGCCCAAAATCGAGAAGTTCGCCTCGTGAATCCGTGATGACACCGCCCGATTCCTGAACGAGTAGGGTCCCGGAAGCGTGGTCCTGGTATGCGCGACATCTGTCAATACACGACTGCGGAAATACGAAAACGCGGCTCACCCAGATCTTCTCCTGGTACCCGGTGCCAGTGGGCATCCGGAGATAAACACCGCCGTCGCCTCTGACCAGGCAGCCGTACTTGGCTTGACTGTCCATCTGTGTCGGAGCGCGAGTGATGTTCAATAGCTGAGACAATCCGTCGTTGAATGCGAGATTCGCGTGTCCCGACTCCACCGATTCCAAAATGTTGAGCTCGCCAGGTATAACAGGAGGGATCGTCAACGACACAGCGTGATCACCCGAAAGTGTCGTCTACGTGTCTACGTGAGACGTCGTAGGAGCTCAACGTCAGTTGACTCACCTGTTCGGCGCCCTGGTCTTTGACAGCGACGAAGACGCAGCCCCTGGGACCATCCGGCTCGGCAGCCTTCACCGGCAGATTCGGGCAGCCGAGGACACCAAGGACGACCTCGCCATCGACGACCAACGCCAGACACACTGCGTACTGTCCGCCGCGCAAGAACCCCTTTGTGCCATCGATGGGATCGAGGGTCCATTGGCCTGAGAGTGACACGTCAAATAATACTTACGCGAATGCAGTGACCGACGCACGTCCGACGCGACCTCCTTGATCGTTCCCATGGTCGATCGCATTCAAGGTTTGCTCAGACGTGCGTACCTGGCCGGGACCGAGCACCCACTCCGCAGACTCGCCTGCCTCTAGGTCGGCCGTGAGTGCTTCGTTGGCGAGCGCAACGACGCGGTTCCGGAGCTCATCGGCGCCCTCTTGGCGCAGTCCTGCTGCGTCTTCTTCACCGACGATCGGGTCGGCAGGAAAGGCGTGGCCAAGGATGGTGTTGACGACGGCTTGGGCAGAGTAGTCGCCAACTCGACGGACGTCAGATCTGAGTCATAAGATCGACGGGCAGTGCCAGCCTGCTCACCTGTCACGGGTGACTTGTCTCCCTTCGTGAGCGTCTCGTTCTTGACGAGCTTGATGAAGACGGAGGAGGTCAGTGCGCATGCGCGCCGCACGGCGACCTGCGCGACTTGTTTCTCTCTTGCGTATGGCAAGGTCATGGTACTGAAGAGTCGTGAGCGTAGAAAGAAAAATGTCAAGTTTTGGTGTGCATGTCGAAACATACAAGGCGGCGGACGAATGTGTGGTCCTGCCGCAGCCGAAGGTTGCCGCCGGAAGCGGATGTCGGAAGTAGATGGGGATCGATCAACGTACTGTACGCTTCTTCCCACTTCCTCCCTCGCCCTCACGGTGACTACTGCTTCAACTTCTCGACACTCCCACAGTTTCTTCGACAACACGCTCACGCTTGGAATCCAGATATGCAGACAAGCCAGACCGGCGGTTTCGAAAACATCCGAGATAAATTTGGCCGCTTCAGGATTCTTATCGTTGGGCGGGCGAACGCTGGCAAGACAAGTATTCTCCGCGCGATCTGTAACGCTACCGAAAGCGAAAACCCGGAGGTCTATGACGGAGAAGGCAAAAAGGTGCGTGTCTAGTTCAATACATGTGGATGACTGGTTTACCAAACCGTGCGACTAGATCGAACTGACCCAGGTCGAGGGATCCAGAGGGGTAAGTATTAGTACTACATACTGGACTCAGACATGGTGCATCTTTACAAATGCACGCTAGCGCGGAATGCACAACATCGAGAATGAATTGATTTTCCGGAGCAACAGCAATTTTGTCTTCCATGACTCGCGGGGTTTCGAAGCTGGTTCTGTAGATGAATTCCAACAATTGAAGGAGTTCATTGCTGATCGTGCAACCACGACTTATCTCAAGAAACGGATTCACGCCATCTGGTAAGATTCTTCAACAATGCGGAAGGTAAGTCGTCGACTAGTTGTCACTCTGTGTAGGTACTGTATCCCAATGGATAAATTACATCGGGCAATCCAACGCTCTGAGGAAAGGTTTTTTTGATGAATGTGATACAAGAAATGGTGAGTTCATTTTGAGATGGCCTTTTCGAGCTCACAACCTGTTCAGTGCCTGTTATTGTGTTGTTCACTAAGTTTGATGCATTACTGGCTGTGGCCATGAGCAAACTATCCATTGATCGTCCGAAGCTGCCACGAGAGGAAAGGGTGGCAAAGGCTTACAAGCTCATGAATGGAATCTTTGAAGATGCTAATGTATGGGGTCGTCTCTCTCAATTGAAATATGCACCAAGTTGTGGTGTTCGAATTCGAGGTATAATTATTCTGTTTTTTTGATCAATGATCTAGCTCATGGAATTTCATGCAAGGAATGCACAACACAAATGAAGGATGTGACATACTGCTCGAAAAAACAGCAGGTGCTCTGAATGAGGAAGCTTTGCAAATGCTATTTGTTTCTGCCCAAGAAACAAACCTAGCACTGTGTTTAGATATGCAGTTCAAGAGTAAGTTTTGAGAGTTCAATATTCTTCAAAGGCTGATGCTATGATGTAAAAGTGTCATATGTGATATAGACAAGCTGCTTGAATCAGTGCTTCCTGTACAACTTGACATTATAGATCCCATAAAACTGGCAAGATGGTTTCCACACTTTTGGGTAAGATGGTTTTCATATCAATAAGCTCATACATACAAATTGAATATATGGATTTATAGAAAGTAAGTCATCATTACAGCAAATGAATGAAAATTGATTTAACATATATCACTTCATTATGGTCTGCAAATGACAGGGAGTGAGTTGTGCATTGTGGAATGTGGCAGAGAGTGGTGATGCTGATAATGCTATGTCCATTCATCCTGCATTCTGCACTGGAAATGACAGGAAGTGAGTTGTGCTCTGTGGAATGTGGCAAAGAGTGGTGATGCTGATGATGCCATGTCCATTCATTCTCCATTTTGGTCTGCAAATGACAGTATGTGAGTTGTGCATTGTGAAATGTGGCAGAGAGTGATGATGCTGATGATGCCATGTCCATTTATTCTGCTTCCTGCCCTACAAATGACAGGGAGTAAGTTATGTATTGTGGAATATACCAGAGAGTGGTAATGCTGATGATGCCATGTCCATTCTCCATTCTGCTTTGCAAATGATAGCTAGTGAGTTGTGCATTGTGGAATGTAGCAGAGAGTGGTGATGCTGATGATGCCATGTTCATTCATTCTTCATTTTGCCCTGGAATGACAGTATGTGAGTTGTGCTCTGCAGAATGTGGCAGAAAGTGGTGATGCTGATAATGCAATGTTTATTGATTCTCCATCTTCTCTGCAAATGATAGCTAGTGAGTTGTGCACTGTGGAATGTGCCACAATGTTGATGATGCAATATCCATTCATTCTCCATTCTGCTCTGAAATTTACAGCAAGTGAGTTGTGCACTGTGGAATGTGGCAGAGAGTGGTGATGTTGATGATATCATGTCCATTCATTCTCTATTCTGCTCTGCAAATGACAGGGAGTGAGTTGTGTATTGTGGAATGTATCAGAGTAGTGATGCTGATGATGCCATGTGCATTCATTCCCTATTCTTCTCTGCAAATGACAGGCAGTAAGTTGTGCTCTGTGGGATATGCCAGGATGTTGATGATGTCATATCCGTGCATTCTCCATTCTGCTCTGAAAATGACAGTATGTGAGTTATGGAATGTGGAATGTGTCAAAGAGTGGTGATGTTGATGATGCCATGTCCATTCATTCTCCATTCTGCTCTGTAAATGACAGGGTGTGAGTTGTGCTCTGTGGAATGTGGCAGAGGGTGGTGATGCTGATGACACCATGTTCATTCATGCTCCATCCTGCTTTGAAAATGACAGTATGTGAGTTGTGTATTGTGGAATGTAGCAGAGAGTGGTGATTCTGATGATGTCATGTCCATTCATTCTCCATTTTGCTCTGCAAATGACAGGAAGTGAGTTTTCTTCAGTGGAATGTGCCAGGATGCTGATGATGTCATGTCCATTCATTCTCCATTCTGCCCTGCAAATGACAGCAAGTAAGTTGTGCATTCAAGTTATGGAATGTGCCAGAGTGGTGATGCTGATGATGCCATGTCCATTTATTCTGCTCTGGAAAACAGTATGTAAATTGTGCATTGTGGAATGTGTCAGAGAGTAGTGATGCTGATGATGCCATGACCATGTATTTTGCTCTGGAAATGACAGTATGTGAGTTGTGCATTGTGGAATGTGCCAGAGAGTGGTGATTCTGATGATGCCATGTCCATTTATTCTCCATTTTGGTCTGCAAATGACAGGAAGTGAGTCATACATGTGGAATGTACCACAGAGTGGTGATTCTGATGATGCCATGTCCATTCATTCCCCATTCTGCTCTGGAAATAACAGGAAGTGAGTCATATATTGTGGAATGTACCAGAGAGTGGTGATGCTGATGATGCCATCTTCATTCATTTATTATTCTGCTCTGGGAATGACAGTTTGTGAGTCTTGTGTCAGGGAAGAATTTGAGCTGTTTGATGCTGATGATACCATCTTTTTTTCTATTGGAACATAACAGTTTGTAAGTTCTAGATTACCTCATATTTGTACATAACATTTTACTGTCTTCATTTATAGAATGTATATTACTTATCATATTATTGATTCAGCACCATTACTGATGTACATTTTCAATTCACTTTATAATCTTATCCAGCTGGTGAGCTTTCCATTATTGTACAACAATATATGCTTATTATTTATCACATTTATCTTGTTGTGTGATATTGATTAAATATTGTGAGTAAATTTTTTATGAAAGTAATAGTGACATTCTAACAGTTCATTTCACAACATTCATAGAAGG
The DNA here is from genome assembly GCA_038092235.1 of Leccinum boreale. NCBI lineage: Eukaryota > Fungi > Basidiomycota > Agaricomycetes > Boletales > Boletaceae > Leccinum > Leccinum boreale. Next base: position 19,087 of record JBBPPX010000266.1, on the reverse strand, counting down.
TATATTCTGCAATATAGTGAAGCATCATCATATTAATGATCAATATTTTGAATTCCTCACAGATGGTAGGCAGTATATTGTTTGTTTTAATTACATTCTTTCTTGTTTACTAATCATCTAATCATATCAAGGCTGTAAGTTGTTGTGTATAATAATTTGATTGAAATGTTGTTTTATTTCTTGCAGGATGTAAGTTCTTTGCCACTATTGTGATGATATTTCAATGTCAGATCATTTGATGGAATACCATTATTTTATAGTAAGTATTTATCATGCAAATTCACATTTGATCCTTATTTTTATTTTTATTAATAGGTGGTAAGCTTGTTTTTATGATGTCCTGGTTTTCCTTTATAGATCATCAATTCAATTTTTCATGGTCAGATCATTCACAATCAAACTGTGTGTGAATTGCATATATCATCTTTTGGTTATAACATGTTATCATTCAGTCAAATCAGTCAAATATTGAGGCCACACAGTCTTCCATTCTGAAGCCTACCAAAATTGTACATCCCTCATTGATCTCATTGTATATTCAAATAAATTAAAATCATAGATGAACATGGGTACATGGAAGCAAATCCTTCTAATCACCATTGTTATATCTTATTTTTCTCTTTCAAGTGTTTTTTGAAACACAAAACCAATAAAATGTACTGCTTTGTAGATATAGTGCTCATACTGGAGCATTCTTTTTATCTTTTCCATCAAAAACATTCTCAACCACTTCTATCTGCTGCTCAAAAGTACAAGGCATCAAACATACCGAAGCAGGTGAAATCAGCTATGAAGGGAGTTTTTGATCAATATGGGAAAGTGACCAAGAAAGAAAAGGTAGAGATGATTGTGAATGTCATTCTTCAGAATCGGATGAGTATGTCAAGCATATCTTGATTTTTTAAATTGAGGAACCATATATCTCAGCAATGTAATGAAGTCCTTTAAAATCTAGTATGGAAGTTTGAACATCAAGTTGTTTTGAAGAAGTAGATGAAATGGAGCAAAGAAAGAATAGTTGAAACAGCGAAGAATCTATAGAAATGGTTACTCAGTCATGTTGCATCTATGTAAGGGGTGGTGGCACTTTTTACCTCAAACTATGCATTATCATAACATGGGGAATAGTTCCCTTAGGATTACTGATCCTTACAATCTATGCACTTTAGTTCATGGTACTACACCCCAATTGGACAGAAATGGATACAACAAAAAAAGCACACCTCCCACTCTGGTTCCTTTACCCCTCAACCTGCACTACCACAGCACTCTCTGAATTGAAGATATATACAGTAAGAGTGGTAGATGCAGCTGCCCAGCAGGCTATTTATGTACTTATCATATCAACAAAGAAAAAAGCAACCAGGAACCAGGCAAGGACTGACACCAAGATTGGAGTTGGAGTTGGAGTTGGAGTTGGAGTTGGAGGCAGAGGTTGGGAATGGGGTGGGAGTGGAGGTGACAGTGGAATTTATGTTCTTTTTCCTCACAGTCAACCATCAATGTCATAGTGGATGCTCTCCAACTCACCAACTGGACGTGGGGCAATAGCCTTCAAGTTGCACCCGAAAGACCTACATCTCCATCAAGAATTGGTGAATGGCAGTGTGCCAAACAAGAGAAGAACGGAAGAGAAGAAGAGAACTTGACCACAGAACGCAGAAATAACATCCAAACATGAGATCGAGCCTAGATCATGTGTAGCAAAAGGCGAGTTGGCTTACCGGTGCGAAGATGGACAGGAGCAGGTTGACGAGACGCAGCCCTACGCAAGACAAATAATCGAGCTAACTGATGAATGATCACACCTCTCAACAGTAAAGTATACATACCAAACAGGGCCTCAGTGATGCGGGGCGCATACACACGAGCTGCGTTCCGTAGACAAAAGAAACAAAGAAGACGCACGGAAAAGTACACGCTCCCGTACCTATACATGATCTTGGCCATCCTGATGGTCCGTTTGCGCGGGCGATCGAGTGCGTTCCACATTGTCGTCACGAACACCATGAGTTCGAACGCGATCTAAAACTTGAAGGGGGCAGGAAGAGAAGGAGCATAGTTAGAAGTATGCAGTGAGAACAAAAAGGAGAATGACGTCAGTCCAACGATTCGACAGACAAGACTGATACGCACACCGGGAGACCACAGCGACACCAGCTTCGGTTGGACATTGGTATGGTATGCAGATGCGCTTGAGACAGTCAAAGAATAACATCGCTGGGCATCGAACGAACGATCAGAGAATTTAGGTACGCAGCATACTGTAACATACCCCGCCAAGCTCAACGAGACGAGCTGCTTGACGATATAAAATGCGAACGTGCTCAACATCAGTCGTGGGATGCGATCCCAGAGTACCCATAGTCGAAGTAGTATCAACTTGAAGACCGTTGTGGCGTGTGCCGTTTTGATATGTTATTCGATCATCAGCCGCAGGAATACTGTTACAGAGGAGGAGCTCACAGTTGCTGGTCGCGATGGATAGCACGCCGACAGCTATGGCTGAACAGGACGTTGGCAAGTTGGGAATTGAAAGTCACGCATTCCATATGAACCGCACTTCGTCCTGGAACGTGAGGATCTGGTTCCACAGCAGGATCTGGTGTCGCACGAACAGAGATTGGCGAGAAAAACGTGGACTGGACAGACGGACTTCAGAGATGAAATTCGGACGTTGGAGGAGAGGGAGCACGTACAACCAAGCCGACAGCTAAGCACAGGGCGGAAAATGTATGTCAAAAGAGAGGAAACAAAAGAGAACTAAACTCGATCCCTCCTCTAATAGATCTTGTTTCACACCAAGTAGAATCGCAAATCATCTTGGTAAACAGTGCGTCCACAGCGCCGTCCCGTCGGCGGTGTCGTTCAATGTTCAATGATAGCGTCCTGATCCATCCGTGCTGATAGATCACCAACCGATCCGCATTTCATGTCATCATCCTCCGCTTTGACGCAACCTATCCAAGCTTCTCCTCCCAAAGCTCTTAAGGGTTGGTTAGATGACGATAAATATTTGAAGAAGGATTATTACTGGGGTGAAAACTCTTGTTCCGTCAAGGACATGCTGAAAAGTGTTACATCCTCGACAAAGCCAATCCCATATGGGTTCACAATCCGAATTTGGAGCTGTCCTCTTCATCTTCCAGGCCATGCCAAAATCCGGAGGAACATTGAATGATGTGTGGAATGATATCGAGAAGAGTGTTTGCCGTATAACTAGACCAACGACCCTAGAGCAGATTCAGCAAAGCATCCAGAAGTTCGGAGGAGCTGAAGGTACCAAATATTGATGACTTGGTGCTGGAGGAAATTACGCCACTGGCATAGACGCGACATCTTCACGGACGCTGCAGGAATCGCATGTGAGAAAAACAACGCTATTCGTTCCGGGGTTCAATCATGCGGGTATACCAGCGCGTCACGGTCTTTACAGGGACGCATTTTTGGAGAAGGTTATGGATTGCAAAAACGAGTGCGCGTTTTTTTTTTTCTGAGACGCATTCTGCCTCCGGTTCAACCGCTTCTTGGTCACCACGGCCTGGTTGTGCGTCTCCAAGCTGTTCTCTACTTGTGCTTTTTGCAAAGAAGTGAGGGGGTCGAATGAATTCCCAAGGAGGTCGTAGAGTATTTTTATCGGGGCCGGGGCGAGGCGGAGGATATCTCTCGAAAGCTGGTGGGTGTTAATGGAGAGACGGGGACTTACAGCATGCTGCTCGACAGGGACAACGAGCGCGCTGACCAGAACCTGGCCTGCGCGACGGGACGTTTCTTCGTTGGATCTACTGCCGATGGAGGTGACATGGTAGAAGGAGTTGCCGCTGGCGAGGAATGTCTTGGCGAGCTCAGCCTCAACGGACATTGGGAACACCTTGTCAGGAAATGGAGCCAGGAAATTCCACCGACTCAAATACGCGTGGAAGGCAGACATTGGTAAAGAACCTGCAAACGCGAGAAAGCTTGTGGAATATTTCGATTTCCTGGAAAGCACTCGTTGTATGGGGTAATGAGTTCGAATAGTATGTGAAGGTAAATCTTGTTTGCCATGACCAGCAAAACGTCGTCAACTCCCCGTCGCTCGGGGGCTGGATAAAGCAGCGCAAATTTGAGACGACAGGCAAAACGAATAAGATTTTGAACCCACTGGATCACTTGAAGAGAGACATGTCCGCTATGCGAAAAGATTTGTTGGGTATTAGTTGCAAGTAACTTCAAACTACTATTTGGAACCAAACGCAGGCTGCCTGTCCCGATTTGTTTATTGACACTTCATTGCGTACTAGTATCAACAGTTCAACCTACTTACTTACTTGAAAATGAAAACCAACGGTGAGTCGCAGACTGGTAGGCTTGCGTTGAAATGATACTGTTCAGCTTACAGAATTTTGATTGCAGGGACCTTCATCTCTTCCGTGTACGGTCCAGGTGTCTGCGTATGCACACCAACTTCAGGTCTCCGAGTCCGTTTCCGGCTTTATATCAAAATGCCACTGACCACGCGAAGTTCGACCCGACCAAACGCCACTGTTGAGACGTTGGGGTCTAACAGTTACGCCCACTCGAGCGCTAGCGTTACCACTCACAAACCATCATGATCGCAGCACTCATTGGATTGGTAGTCGTCCTGCTGGTCGTCGAGGGTGTACGGAGGTTCAGACGGTCGCAGTCACCAGAAGGCTCCACGCGACCACCGCTCCCCCCTGGCCCGAAACCCCTCCCGTTCCTTGGAAACCTGCTCGACCTGGACAAAGTTGCACCCCATCTCACTTACATGGCGTGGTCGAAGATGTACGGTAAGTCCACTCTCCGATCAAGGCAAACGACAATCACGACACCGACTTACGAACATCGAACAAACAGGCGATATCATATACATGCGCGTCCTGGGACAAGACATGATCGTTCTGAATTCAGAGAAAGTCGCCTCCGATTTGCTCGAACAGCGCTCGGAAAAATACTCGGATCGTCCTGTGTTCTCTGCCCTAGACTTGTGCGTATTTGCGTTCTGTCCTACATCCTGCGTGATGCGTAACCTCTTTCCCGGGCTGCGGGCTGACGCTTCTCATCCGCGTTTGCGCAGGTTCGGCTGGGAGTCGACGACTAGCGTCTTGCGGTACGGGCCGACCTTCAGACTACACCGACGTCTGATACACCAGTCCTTCCATGCCAACGCCGCGTGGGCGCACCGCAACAGACAGCTACAGAAGGCGTACGAGATGTTGACGCGCTTGTTGGACGACCCTGAGCATTATGTGGACCATTTCACCACGTGAGTATGTTACACTACAGTTTTTATATCGGCGCTGCATGTCTCCCGCGACGGGGTTGTGCTCATTCGAATGATTCACAGGTTCGTGGGAGCCGTGGTCATGGAGGTGACGTATGGGTACGACCTGAAGGAAGGTCAGGCGTTCGTGGCGAAGTTGCACCGAGCGGCGGACATCTTTGTCCGCGTAGCTAGTACACCCGAACTGACCGCCTTGTGCACCACGTTTCCATTCGGTGAGTAGAATTGATCCAGTTTAGCTTTTTCCCGTTTGATTCATTGGCAATGTACATGATGCAGTGAAGGCTTTACCTTCGTGGTTCCCAGGTATGGGTTTCATGTCTGTGGGCGCCGAGTGTCAGCGTCTGGTGTCTGAAGGGGTGAATGCACCGTACGAATGGGTTAAACGACGCGTCGTATGTTCCGAAATCATTAGTGATCGCGTGCGTGCGTGGCTGACAGGGTATATGCTTGCAAGGACGAAGGTAGCGCTGCACCATCCATGGTCGCGGATGCCATCGTTGAACATGGTCTGGACGATAGTCCGGACAAGCAAGAGCTCGTGCAAGCCGTCAAGGACTCCGCAGGCACACAATATGGAGGTAATTATTACTTTTATTGGCTCTCGGTTCACTCCTCGAGGCTAACAACGTCCGCAGCCGCGATGGAGACTGTTTGTCTTACTTTCCCGTTGATCGGGATTATGCCTTGACTTTCGAGCAGACGAATGCAACGCTTGTCATCTTTGTCTATCTCATGATGAATCACCCAGACATTCAGGGTCGTGCACAGGCCGAAATTGACCGCGTCGTCGGGCGGCAGCGATTGCCCAACTTTGACGACCAGGCATCGTTGCCGTATGTGGAGGCTCTATTGCGCGAGATGATGAGATGGCATCCCGTGGCGCCTACAGGTGTGCTTACCTCCATCGTCTGCACTTGTATTCTGTTGACCTGTTCTAGGTATTCCACATGCCCCCACCGAAGACGACGTCTATCAGGGGTTTCGTATCCCCCAAGGTGAGTTGCACCGACATTTGAAGCGATCCTGGCTCATCACTCTATGCAGGTGTTATGATCTTGCCCAATATCTGGTGAGCATATCGACTCGTCGAGCACACACGTGCGATGACTTCGGGACACACGTGCAGGTCGATGTCACGGAACGAAGACAAATATCCAGACCCTGAAGTATTCATGCCGGAGCGATTTTTGCAGGAGGACGGTACGCTAAACGACGACAAGCTCCCCTGGATATTTGGATTCGGTCGTCGGATCTGGTGAGTTCTTCGCCGTTCGCGTCGTTCGCGTTTATGATGTGGTGTACACAGTCCAGGCAGAAACATTGCGGAAATCTCACTGTGGTCTGCTGTAGCGTGTATATTGGCAGTGTTCAGGATCGAGAAGACGGAGGGGTCCGATAATGTGAAATGGACGACGGGATTGGTGAGGTGCGTCGTCGTTCTGGTTACCGGGAGCCACGATCCTTGTTGATGGGGTTTTTGCAGCCATCCGCTTCCTTTCCCGTGTAACATGGTCCCAAGGGATGAAGGAATGGATGGTCAAAAGCTTGCAACATTGATTGGCGCGAGCCGCATCGACTTGTGACTTCCGATTGTAACGATAGTATGTATATGTTTGCTATGATATAAGACGTGGGATGTGACCTTGTTTGTTTCACTGCGCCTGAGCCATCCACATCCAACAGAAGTAATTGAGAAGACGGATGGGTCCGACAACGTGACGCGGACCACGGGAGTGACATCGTGAGTGGCTGCTCCGACCTCTCCTCGATAACGCGTGGTATTTCTGACTGGTGCCAGACACCCGCTCCCGTTCCCATTCAAGTTTGTTCCGAGAGATGAAGAAATGGACGGCGAGAAGTTAGCGTCGTTGATTGATGAGAGCCGTGTTGGTTCATGACTGGGTTGTGACTTCGTCTTCAGGCCGACGCTCGCCACATGATACAATGTAACTTGCCTTGTTTGTTTTATACTGTTCCCCACTTTTTGCTGCGCACCTCTCTGCATGCTTTCCTCGTGCGTGCTCCATCGAAAGTGAAAGTACTACTATAGGCGCAAGAGCTACTGCGGACGTACCACACAAACCATTCGTGAGTGTGCTTAGGCCCGGGTGCGTGCGCTGTGGCCTATCAGCCCTGAGGTTTGTCCCTGTGAATGTCTTCTATACCTCCAATACGTTCGCCGGTCCAAACTTGTTGGTCGCGCGCGACTGGTGTTCAACGCTGGCGATTCAATGAACCTGTATCACATAAAAACGAAAACTTTGTCGCTCTGTCCGAGTCGCCCACGTGACGATCACGTTGAAACTGATGCAGGGTATAAAGCTATGGCCATCGAATAGCATGTCCCCCCAGATTATTCAGAATCAGAACTTGTCCCTTTCTGCGTGATCTAAGTAAGTGAACCCCTCCTTTAGGTTAAAGTCAGCGGCTTCACCTGCTTGTGCCTTACTATTCTCAGGCTCATATACCCAGCCAATCACAGCGGCGTACCCACTGCGGGGAGAACTCCATTGATCATGATGGGAACTTCGTGTCTGTTTGAGCGCTAGCGTCTTCTTTTTGACAATCATGATCATTGCGTTGCTCGGACTCGCAGCTATTCTTCTAGCCGTCGTTGGTACTCGAAGGCTCAGACGCTCGCAGTCTCCAGCACGCTCTGCCCCACTACCGCTCCCTCCTGGCCCGAAACCGCTCCCAATAGTCGGAAACGTGCTCGGCATGAACAAAAATGCACCGTATCTTACGTATACGCAGTGGTCGAAAACTTATGGTAAGTATGTCTCCATACATGCACGGTGATACCGACTTGCCGCGCTTTCATCTTCAACAGGCGACATCGTTTACACACGTGTCTTTGGCAAGGACATAATCATCCTGAACTCGGATGAAGTCGCCACCGTGCTGCTCGAAAAGCGCTCGCAGAAATATTCTGATCGTCCTCCGGTGGCTCACGCAGAATTGTGCGTTCCTCCCTGCACGCCGCCTTCCGTGCTCTCATCTTTGTGCTGACCTCTAACTTGCCCTTGACAAAAGGTTCGGCTGGCAATGGACGACCTCTGCGGCTTACTACGGGCCCAGGTTCAGGCTACACCGGCGATTGTTACACCAAGTCTTCCACGCACAGGCAGCGTTGGCATACCGCCCAAGACAACTGCAAAGAGCGTACGAGATGATCACCCATCTGTTGGACGACCCCACACACTATACAGACCATTTTGCAACGTGCGTGTTTCAACTCCGCCAACTCAGAGGACATGTCTATGATGACTCATTCGAGGCATGTACAGGTTCTCCGCTGCCGTGGCCATGCAAGTGACGTATGGGTATAACGTCAAGGGAGGAGAGACCTTCGTGAAGTCGATGCAGAGAGCCTTGGAAATCTTTCTCAGCGTCGCCACGCCCGAAATAACCGCCTTGTATAGTGCGTTCCCCTTCGGTGAGTTAACCACATCCGATGTCATGCTTCCTGGTCGATCATGGATACGTACTTGATGCAGTAAAAGTGTTTCCAGCATGGTTTCCAGGAATGGGATTCAAGTCCAAGGCCCCAGAATGCCGGCGTTTATTGGCTGAGGCGGTAAATGCCCCATATGCATGGGTCAGACAACGTATCGTACGTTCAGAAATCAATGGCGGCTTATTGCGTATGGCTGATGAGATATTCAGACGGAAGGGAATGCAGCGCCATCCATGGTCGCAGATGCGATCATTCGACATCGTCTGGACGACGATTCGAACAATCCTGAGCTTGTACAAGGCATCAAAGACTCTGCGGGAACATTGTATTCCGGTGTGTGATCCTTCCAAATTGAATGCGGTTCGACAATGCTAACGGCGTCTGCAGCCTCGGTTGAAACGGTTCGTTAATACTCATCCAACGGCTAGAATCGCGGAATGACGTCCTGGTGGTACAATAGACGACCGCTACGTTGATCATGTTCATTTATCTCATGATGAACCATCCAGAGGTCCAACATCGCGCCCAGGCAGAAATCGACAGTGTTGTCGGGTGGCAGCGATTGCCAGACTTTGAGGACCGGCCATCGTTGCCGTACTTGGATGCTGTGTTGCGGGAAACGATGAGATGGCACCCAGTCACACCCATCGGTGTGTTCAGTCTCGAGACTAGGTTTCAACATTTCGTTAACCGTTCTAGGCGTTCCACACGCTACTACCGAAGACGATGTCTATCGAGGCTATTATATTCCGCAAGGTGAGAAACATTTCGACTCTCACCGCGGCTGCTTGCTGATGGATGTCTGCAGGTGCGATGATTGTGGCTAATGTCTGGTGAGGACATGAGCTTGTTAGGTGCTACATATACAATGCTGACGGGTATTTGCAGGGCCATGTCACACAACGAGGAAAAGTATCCTAATCCCGATGAATTCATACCAAACCGATTCTTGCGGGAGGACGGCACGCTGAATGACGACAACATTCCGTGGGTGTTTGGGTTCGGGCGTCGGATCTGGTGCGTTGGATCGTTGGATGTCGATATCTCGCTCGCTCATGTTAAACCATCACCCTCTCACTTTTCTGACGTGGCGCACGCAGTCCAGGGAGGCACGTCGCCGACGCGTCGCTATGGTCTGCGATAGTGTGCATGCTAGCACTGTTCAATATCGAGAAGACGGAGGGATCCGATGACATCAAGTGGACGAGCGGATTCGGATCGTGCGTAGCCGTTCCGTTCACAGAGAACAAAGTGTTCAGTGCTGATGCACAATTTTTTTTGCAGACATCCGCTCCCATTCCCGTGTAGGTTCGTGCTGAGAGACGAAAAGATGGATGCTCAAAAGCTGGCGTCGTTGGTTTATGCGAGCCACGTCGACTTGTAAGGATCGGGGCACCCGTCAAGTTTCTTTCTTTCTGTTTCTTTATTCTTTATTCGTGTACGTTGAGTGGTGGGTCCGGACGCCAATGAGTAGCTATTTATGCATGGAAACAGCAGGTCTGGTGTCTTGCTATCGCTAGAGCAGTTTGTTCATCTACAAGTAGACGACTGAACTATCGAGGTGCGTGCCTGGTCGGATGTAGTACTGGGAGGATTTACCGCGTGACGAACTGCGAAACGATGATCGCTGATCGAGGGCCAGCGTCGATGGAAATATACGAGCCGTTTTGACTAGTGACGGGTCTCATTCCCCCGACTTTCTTCCTTTTGCGCCATCCTTGCTGTTTTTCTCATGCAACTAACGAAGTCGACATCCACGAAGAGTAATTTTATCTCTCAACGTAAGTAAGTCGACAGATCAAACGACAATGGCGAGTGCATTTCGCTCGCTAGGGTCACCTCGTTAGAACTTAGGTATTACATATGTAAGCCGACGGGTATTGATTACAATACACCCTCCGACTCGGACCATTCCCCACTTACAAAACGGAAAACTGTCCCGAGGAAGTCTACACACCTGAGATTGCTGAGACTAGAGACAGGATCAAGCTTGTCATGAAGGATACGTCGCAGTCTAGGCAAGTTGTCTGATCATGATGTGCCATGCAATACAACATGCGCGACCAGTCGTTCAGCGCCGATCTATTAACGTGAGGAGGATACATACCGTCTGTCGTTTGGGAAAGTTCCTAGAGGAGGAGAAATAAGGAATCAAGCGACGGTGGGAGATGGGCCAAACGCGGGGGAATGATTCGACTTACGTCGGTATCCAGCACCTCATCCAAGTCCATCAGTCGCAGCGTGAGCGAGCGAAGAGAAGCAAAATCCTTCCAACCAGGATCGTCCAACATGCTTTGCAAGAGGTCACGAGCCATCGTGCAGGCAGCCGTCCCATCAAGTACAAAACACAGAGCCTCGAGAGACCGCGGTGCTTGCTTGGGCAGGACATCTAGCCCTGACATGTAGTCCACGTCTTCTTCATCGTCGGAAGCATGAACGTGCAGTTCCGTGACCGCAGACTGGCGTAGCCATATAGTTTCTTCGAGATCCCAAAAATCTGTGGCAAACGTGCGCAAGTACGCCGTGTCGATGGCCGCGACGCACTGTTGATACTCATTGCACTCGAGCATGCTCAGTCAAGACACTGTCAGTTTGAGATTCTTCTCGGGTTGTATCGCGTCTGCAGCTTGACTTTGCAGGAATTGGCACCCGAGGAACGCCAAATCCTCGAGCGAGGGAAGCACCGTGATCACGCTCCAGAGCTCCGCGTTCACGACAATATTAGACATCTCAAGCTGGCGGATGTTTTCATCTGCAACGTCGCAGTGAGGCATTTCTTGGCAAAGAGCTCAACCGTGGAGTAGCGTGCGTCTTTGGACCGCCAGTTGGTGAAACAACATGCCCTCACTGTTTGGGCGAGTGCGAGTGCGAGAGGCTGCTTCTCTGCAATGCGAGTGCAAAGCGTGGATCCAAGGGAGGTCTTGTGTACGCCGGGAGCACGGCCCCAGGAAGGAGAGTACGAAAACTCTACGAACTCGAATACGCGCGGAAGGCAGACGTTGGCGAAGAACTTGCAAACGAGAGAAACATTATGCAATGTCTCGAGATCCTCGGGCTGTAGGCGCCCCTTGTACGGAGCAATGAGATCGAAGATGTGAAGGTACATTTCATTTGGTATAACAGGCAAGACTTGGTCAGTCCTCCGTCTCTCTGGGGCTGAGCAGAACGATGAAAAATCGGGTCGATAAAAGAGATAGGGATGCGTTGTGGACTCACTATGGCACTTGAAGAGAGAGATTTCTACTGCAAACCAATTCTGAGGCGAAAAGAACAATACGGAAATGCAGATGCGTACGTGCTTGAGTACTATGTTTGGGCGTCGTACTGAGCAAAGGCAAGGTTGTTGTTCCCACAAGTCGACCTCGACCACATCCTGGGACATGGTGACGTAAGCTCCCAATCGTGCGTCCCGGCCCAAAGTTCTACCTCTGCCCGTTGTTCTACCTCTGCCCGTTGTTCGTTTGGGGTAACAATGCAGCAACACGCACTGGCAATCTTGGAATAGGACGATCTATGGAACTCTGCCTATTAGACTTCAGCTAGCTGTTGCTCGAGTCCGGAAGATGAATGGTGCTGCTGATATAATAAGTTGGACTGGAAGGATCAAGCAAATGACGATGGACTTTCTTGTCTGTTCATTGCCTCCGAAGACTCGGAGATTTGTGATATGCTGGATGCTAAAATCTTTCTTTCTGGCAGAGCCGTGGTTACATAGTCCTCTGTCCCATATCTGTTGTACGGAAAACGGATATCATCAAGCTTCTCAGGATTCGATTGTCATGGATTCTCGTGTTTTCGCGTTCAAGTTCGTATGCATAAAAAGGGTGGTAAGTCACTAGAATCGCGAGCAACACTCATTGTGTCTAGTCGCTTTCGACGGGGGTCAGATACCTCCCCATCCAGTTTCCAGTTCAAGTCAACCCGCTCTTAAACAGATCCTCGCCAGGCTGAATCATGGACAGAAGGCGACTCTCGGTCTTGTTTCTAGACGGTAGTACATACTCGCTGTCTTGACGTGTCTTCCGCAAATGGCCCACGAAGCTGACAACCAGCCGAAGTTTATCGCCATAGCATACAACGACACAATCGTCGCATCCTTCGCTTGGTCTTCAGTCTCGTTTGAGATGCTGGAACGCAACAAGGACTTGGGTCGGTCGTCGGTTTCCCGCTCCTTCTGGCTCGTGGCCGTCTGTGGCATCGCAACCATGCATAGAAAGCCACCATCAAGCCTTGAAATATTTGCGACATCCGACTTCGTCCATCTTCATGTAACAACTTTGTGAGAAACCGTACCCGTTTTATATCACGTCCTTATCGGTCAATGGTCTTTCGCTGTGTCAAGTACTCTCATAGCAAGAATTGTGGCGCCCGAGTGCTGAAAAGAGTGCTCTCGAAGACGCGGGTCCAGTCTCTCTGTATGTAAGTACAATTTAACTGTCAAAGCGCGCTCGTCATCTTAACTACTTCGCTGTACTAGTACAGGCTGATTTCTATTTCTACCACTGGAGTACGACGTACAGAAAACGAGGTCAAGTGCGTTCGGCATCATCGGAGGGATCACTCAGGCTGCAACGGGCGATGAACTGCATGCGTGGTTCAGGATCGAGAAGACAGTGGTGACAACGTCAAGTGGATGACGCTGTGGAGGTGAGTAGCCATATAGCCAATCTGAGAGAGGTGTTTAGGGCTGACGCGGGTACTGCAGCCATTCGCTCCCTTTCTCATCATAAAGGATCGTTCCGAGAGACAAAGGGATGGATGGTCGAAAGCTGGCAGTGTTGATGGATGCGAGTTGTGTTGGCTCATGACGGATCTTCAAAGCTCCATCCTCGATTTATGTGCTTTCTCGTCTTATCGGTGCGACACTATGTTCAGCACAAACAAGTGGTTTATTAGATATGTACCAGGCTCCTGGTTTGGTTTACAAGCGTAAGGTGACTTTCTCTGAGGGTTGCAGCGCTACTGAACCAACCAGCCCTCTAAGAAAGAAAGAAAAAGGTCCGGAGACGACATTGCATCATCATCCTTCGTTTCACATGCTACAAGACGCTCTCCGACCACTTCCCATCTACTAAACGAATAACCCTCCCGAAATAATCTACATGACTGAGACTGGTACCAGAACCAGACTTGTCACAAAGAATGTGTTTAAGTTGGGGCAAGTCATCTGATGTGACATGCAATACAAGAAATGCAAGGATTCCTTCAGCACAGATACTTATATTAGTATGAGGAGACCCATACCGTTTATGGATTCGGAAAGTTCCTAAAATGGGGGAGGGCATGATAAGTGTATGCGAAACACCGAACGGGGGGCACAGGTCGACTTACATCCGTGACTGGCCTCCAATCTTCAACTACTTGTAGAATGAGAGAGTGAAGTGAAAAAAGATCCTTCCATGCACTTGGATTATCTGACATGCTTTGCAAGATATCTCGAGCCACGAAGGGGACTTCGATCACGGAAATAGTGAAATATAGGACCTCGAGAGACCGCGGGATTTGTAAAAGGATGGTATTAAGCCTCAGTCTGTTGTCTTCGTCCACTCCATCAACATCAACGTGCAACTCGGTGACGGCAGAGTTACGCAGCCAAGACAACTCATACTCATAGATATTGAGAGACCAGGTATCTGTGCCAAACGTGCGCAAGTGCGCCACGTCAACATCGTTTGCCATCAGACACCCGTTGCATGTATCCAGGAAAAGTTGGGACACTTTAAGCTTGATCTTCTTGGGTTCCAGGTCTGCAGGCAAGGACAGAAAATCGCAACTGTGAAAGGATAGATCTTCGAGCGACGGCAGCGCCACGATCGCACTCCAGTGGTTAGCCTCCACGGAACAGCCAGAAAAATGGACTTCGTGGATGTTCTTCATGTACGATATTGCCGCGATGTACATCCCGCCCACCTGTGAGCCCGTGAAGTCGTGCTCCCAGTTCGTAAAATGACACGTCTTCACTCTCCGGGCGAGTGTGAGCGCGAGAGGCTGCTGCTCGGCAATATGTGCGGATAAGGTGGGTCCGACTCTTTCGTGCACGAAATTAGAGAACACAAAGCCTGGGAACACCACAAACTCGAATATGCGTGGAAGGCAGACGTTGGCGAAGAACCTGCAAACGCGGGAAAGATTGGAGAATATCTTGAGCTCCTCTTTCGTCAGGTGTTTGTCAGTGGGTGAGGCGATGAAGTCTTGAAGGATGTACAAGTAAATCTCGTTCGGTATTGAGGCTCGCTTGACCGACTGTCTTTCTGGGGGCTGGGCAATGCCGCAAAAACACAAAAATTTGAGTTGATAGTAGGCGGAATAAAAATTTATCAACTCACTGGACCACTCGAAGATAGACATGTCTACTGTAAACTAGTCTCCCGTAGGCAGACACTTAGGCAGGAAGACAGTCGTTCTTTCTGTTACTGTAAACCAAACGTAGCCCGAAAGGGTTGCAACGGGTTTCAAAAGGCTGACACTTTTGACCCGATCATGCATTCACTGCCACCAGGTACGTTGCGCTGAGTCATTGCACTGCACTAGCACAAGACTCCAATCACTCACCGTCTACCGTTCGTCTATCAAACACGAAGTACTTTCACTTTCGGCGGAGCGCGCATGAGGAAAGCATGCAGAGAGGTGCGCAGAAAAAAGTGGGGAACAGTATAAAACAAACAAGACGAGTTACATTGTATCATATGGCGAACGTCGGCCTGAAGACGAAGTCACAACCAGTCATAAACCAACACGGCTCTCATCGATCAACGACGCTAACTTCTCGCCGTCCATTTCTTCATCTCTCGGAACGAACCTGCATGGGAACGGGAGCAGGTGTCTGGCACGAGTCAGAGTCAGAAAGACCACGTGTTATCAAAAGCTTCACTCTCCAAGTTCCAAGTCGGAGCAGCCACTCACGATGTCACTCCCGTGGTCCACGTCACGTTGTCGGACCCCTCCGTCTTCTCGATCTTGAACATCGCCAGCATGCACACCATCGCAGACCATAACGACACAACTGCGACGTGCCTCCCTGGACTACACACCACGTCAGACAAGGCGCGAGAGAGCATCAACGGCCGCGCACCAAATTCGACGCCCGAATCCGAATGCCCACTGAATGTCGTCGTCGTTCAATGTACCATCCTCCCGCAAGAATCGCTCTGGCGTAAACATGTCAGGGTTCGGATACCTCAGCTCGTTGTGTGAGATTGCCCTGTAATTGCCAATTATTTCATCAACATCATGAGCACATCCCCGACAGGTAGAGCCCTTACCAAATATTGGACACAATCATCGAACCTGCACAAAGCCATCAGTAAGAGTCGCTGCGAGGTCTGACATGCTACTCACCCTGTGGGATATAATACCCTTGATAGACGTCATCCTCCGATGTCGCGTGAGGAAAACCTGGAACATGTCAACAGATCCAGAAACCAAGCCTCGAAGGTTAACGCACCGATAGGCGCCACTGGATGGTATCTCATCGTCTCCCGCAACACGGCATCAACGTACGGTAATGATGGTTTGTCTTCAATTTTTGGCAGTCGCTGTCGTCCAACGACGCGGTCTATTTCGGCTTGGGCACGACGTTGCGTCTCCGGGTGGTTCATCATGAGATAAACAAACATCATCAGCGTGGCATTAGTCTGTCGAATAGGAAACACGTCACTAAGTGATCCCACACGTTGGATCAATGAGACAGACCGATTCAACCGAGGCTGCGGGTGTCGTCAGCATCAAATGAAATACATGCATTTCAGATCACCTGTATACAATATTCCTGCAGAGTATTTGACCGCTTTCACGAGCTCTGGATCGTTCGAATCATCGTCCAGACGATACCGAATGATGGCATTGGCGACCATGGACGGTGTTGCATTTCCTTCCGCCTTGAACTCGTCATTAGATATACACATACCAATTTTTGGACGTACGACACGTTGTTTAGTCCATGCATACGGTCCATTCACTGCTTCGGACACCAAGCGCCGGCATTCCGCAGCTTTGGATTTGAATCCCATCCCAGGAAACCAGGCGGGCAATTCCTTCACTGCACCATGCAAATGTAAAGAATGAGCACCACCGTGACATCGAATGGAGATAACTCACCGAAAGGAAACACAGTACAGACAGCTATCATTTCTGGTGTGGCTACACGGAGCAAAACGTCCGCCGCTTGTTGCATCGACGTCACGAATGTATTCGTTCCATCCACATTATATCCATATGTGACCTCCATAACAATGGCAGAAGACAACCTGTATTGAGAGTGTGAGTAGCCCATTGTATTATGTGTAAAACGCATGAACACGAGGACTCACGTGGTGAAATGCGCTTCGTAGCATGACGGATCGTCGAGAAGATGGGTCAACATTTCATACGCTTTTTGCAGTTGCCTCGGACGATAAGTCGACGCAGCGTCCGCGTGAAAAGCCTGGTGGAATAATCGTCGATGCAACCTGAATGTGGGACCATACCGCGCCACACCAGCGAAGTCTTTCATTCCGAACCTTTGTATGTGGGTGCGTGTCAGCAGACGTTTGTTGAGAGTGAAGAGCAAAGCGACCCCGCCCATGCTCAGGGGAACAGCTGGCAAAAAGAACGCACATGTCTGTCATGGATAAATCGGGCCGATCAGAGTACTTTTGAGAACGTTTCTCAAGTAAATCGACAGCTACTTCCTCCGAGTTCAGTACGATGATGGTCTGGCCCAAGATATTCGTATGGACGACGTCGCCTTGTTCGACGATTGCAAGCCGGAGTCAGTTTCGGGACCACTATCTCAATGTGCATACCGCGACGTACCGTATGTCTTTGACCACTCCGTGTAGGTGAGATGTGGTGCGTCTTTGTTCATTCCGAGTACGTTGCCGATGAAAGGTAGCGGTTTCGGGCCTGGTGGAAGCGGTAATGGGGTAGAGCATGCTGATGACTTCCAATGTATGAACCTCCGCGCCCCTTCGACGGCGAGGAGAACAACTGCGGATGCGATCAGCGCTACGATCATGATTGTTGAGGTGAAAACGCTGGCTCTGGGAATGCAAACAATCCCACTGTACGCCCACAGTATTTATAGTAGGAGTTGTTTCAACGCCAACCTTTGCCATGTCTACTTCACATATTGAAATGCAATTGAAGATCCGACGATGAGCGATTTGCAGGACCGCCAGTGGAGCCAGCGCGCCTGATAGGTACATACCGGTATAGTAGGGTCTCAGACTTCAGCGTTTCAACTGTCACACTCTCAGGCTGCTCTGCTTCCTGGCATGCATTCCACCCAACTTCACCCGCATTTCCTTTGTGATCCATCATTACACACCTACCAGTGACAAATCGTAGCGGCGCACGTTTGCGCCAGTCCTCGACTCCGCAGTGCAACTATGGTGACATTTGTTTGAACTCGTCGTTTCGATGCCATTTGTACACACGACTGCTACGGGCCGCCCCCCTCACCGACCGCCCGGGGCAAAGCTCGCCTCCTTCGCATCCTAATTTCGGAAGCGGCGCACCTGATATGGGCTACCCGCTACGAACGTGTCATCTCGGAACACACTATCAACATAGCCGCAACAACCTCCAGGTGACTTTCCAAATTGAATAACCGCCTATCCATCGACCGCCGGATTGCGCGCCTCCCACACAGACCCCTTATGTCGAGTCGAGTCCATCACACAACAACCTGGCTGAAACACACAACATCCCCCCAAATTGGGTCACCAACCGCGTTGCTCAAGACGTCGGGAATGCACTACATCCCTCATTCGTCGATGGCCCTGGTATGTATCATCGTTTGTCTGAGTTGCCAGTTCCTTGTCTGCCTTCTCCCTCAGCATCACGCCTCGCGTCGTCGCCCCCATGTCGTTAGTGTCACGAAATCCGCTTCCATAAAAGATGCGCCACTCATCGGACTCACAGGGCAACGACTACTTTTCTCATGTCCGGCTCACCGCCCTCATTCCCGGCTGCCCTACATCGTCACTCCCTTTGTCAACCGTGGCTGGCTTGCTAGGACCACCCCTTCGTCATTGTCATTCTCGCTCTTCCTATCACTGTTGCATACTGGACACTCGCCTCGACGTATGTAAAACGCAAGAACCCAAAGGTCATCTCATCCTTCCCTCTAAAAGAGTGCATTACGATCAAAGACCTGAGCTCAAGGCACTATCACGGTAAAAACAAGATCCCCATGCAGGTCTTCCACGGTGCGTAGTACTTTGAAGGAAATATTGAGTTCAACGGTCTGTCTTTTGTCTAGTACTAGTACCGTCGTCTCTTCAGGTGACATGCTTGACATTATGGAACAACAACACGACTAGGCAAAGATGTCTTCACTCCGGAGCTATTCAAATATG
>JBBPPX010000265.1:0-37305 GCA_038092235.1 Leccinum boreale | reverse complement strand
TTAGCATAGCTTATACAGACCTGCCCTAAGCTGGTCTGTGCACACATGTCAGTAGTATAAATACTTGAATGCGACAACCGAACAAGCTAGTCTTGTTCTGGTTGGATTCCCTCCATCCTACACAGTCCCCTCTCTATAGTTAAGTTCGAGTCGAGGTGCCATAGTCCATCAGGATTTAGGTTGCCTTCAGACATGGCATCATCAGCATCATCACTCTCTGGCACATTCCACAATGCACAACTCACAGGCTGTTATGTCCAGAGCAGTATAAATGGACATGACATCATCAGCATCACCACTCTCTGGCATATTCCACAATGCAAAACTCACCAACTGTCATGTCCAGAGCAGAATACATGACATGACATCATCAGTATCACCACTTTCTGGAAAATTCCACAATGCACAACTCACAGGCTGTCATTTCCAGAGCAGAATACATGGACATGACATCATCAGTATCACCACTTTCTGGCACATTCCACAATGCACAACTCACTGGCTGTCATTTCCAGAGCAGAATAAATGGACATGGCATCATCAGCATCATCACTTTCTGGCAAATTCCACAATGCACAACTCACAGTCTGTCATTTCCAGAGCAGAATAAATGGACATGGCATCATCAGCATCACATATTTCATTTCACAATCACAACTCACTTTCTGTCATTTCCAACATTGGATGTCATGATGTTAGTTAACACAAATTTTATACATTCATAGGAATGACAACTCACCTTCTATAGTCCCATCAGTGTAATACAAATAATTAGCAAATATTCAAATTTCATGTTTGAAGTCATTCATATGAAAGCCTCATCTTACCCAAAAGTGTGGAAACCATCTTGCCAGATTTTTGGGATTTATGATATCCAAGCTGTGCATGGGAAGTGCAGATTGATGCAGCTTGTCAATGTTAGGTATGACACTTGTTAAAATCATACCATCAGTCTTTGAAGAATATTTATCTTTGGTACTCACTCTTCTTGAACTGCATATCCGACACACAATGCTATGTTTGTTTCTTGGGCAGTAACAAATAGCATTTGCAAAGCCTCCTCATTCAAAGCTCCAGCTGTCTTTTCCAACAACATGTTACATCCCTTATTTGAGTTGTGCATCCCTAGCATCCATGCAAATTCCGTGAGCTGAATCATTGTATTGGGCAAGAGAATAATACCTCTCATCCGAACACTATGTTTTGGTGCATAGTTCAGTTGAGAGAGACGACTCCATACATTAGCATTGTCGAAAACTCCATCCATGAGTTCATGTGCCTTTGCTACCTTCTCCTGAATTGGCAGCTTTCGAGCATCACCAGATAGTTCACTCATGGCGACAGCCAGCAATGCATCAAACTTGGTGAACAACACAATAACAGGCACTGGCCAAGCTGTGAGCTCAGCAAAATACTGTCAAAAATGAGCCCACCATTTTTCATATCACACTCATTGAAAAACATTTCCTCGGAGCATTGGATTGCCCGATGCAATTTATCCATTGGAATACAGTACCTATACAAAGTGGCAACTAGTCAATGATTACTACCCGCACAGTCGAGCGATTACCAGATGGCATGAATGCGTTTCTTGAGCAATGTCGTATTTGCACGATCAGCAATGAACTCTTGGAGTTGTTGGAATTCATCTGCGGAACCAGCCTCGAAGCCCCGCGAGTCATGGAAGACGAAGTTGTCATTGCTCCGAAAAATCAACTCGTTCTCGATGTTGTGTTCCCCGCGCTAGCGTGCATTGGTAAAGATGCGCGTCGAGTCCGAGTCCCAGTATGTTACATTGTAGTAATGCTCACCCCCGTGGATCCCTCGACCTGGGTCAGATCAATCTGGTCGCACGGTTCGGTTGGCCAGTTATCCATACGTATTAAGAAACACGCACCTTGTTTCCCTCTCCATCATAGACCTCTGGGTTTTCGGTAGTGTTACAGATCGCGCGGAGAATGGTCGTCTTGCCAGCGTTCGCCCGCCCAACAATAAGGATCCTGAAGCGGCCAAATTTCTCTCGGATGTTTTCAAAACCGCCAGCCTGGATTGTCTCTGAGTTCGAGTTCATATCTGGATTCTAAGCCTGAGCGTATGTATTGTCGAATAAGTTGTGGAACGTGAGGGTGAGGGAGGAAGAAACAAGAGCCACACGTCGATCGATTCTCATCTACTTCCGACATCCGCTTCCGGCAGGTCCGGTGGCAATGGTCGGGAGCATTCGACCACATTCGTCCGAAACATCCACCTCTCGGGACGGCATGGGCATTGAACGAGCAAGGGGGCGGGATGGGTGTACGGTTTCGAGCCTGCCGAAAGTCCTCGTCGGGTACCGCTACCCCGATCGCCGTTACTTAACTTCAAGTTCGACTCGTTATGGATGAAGCTGTGGCTGTGCAATACTCGTGGGAAAAACTATGGTCGTCTAACTTGTTGAGCCATCCCGTAGTACACTACCGTCTTCCCCCTCACACCGAGTTGAAATTATGGTCAGCTCATTTGTACCATGGTACTCCCGGGCCATCTTCCATCCGTCCACGTTGCATCTTGTGGCGATCATCGCGTTCGTCGTGGCTGGCTGGATGGCCCGGGACCGGTCTCGGGATGTACCCAAAAGCACACCGCTCCTTCCAGGTCACCGTAGAACTCGCAGAAACCTACGCCGCCCTCGTCCTTGCCGACGACGGCATCGATAAATCACGGTACCGACTCCTCCGTGTGCGATTCGCACAAACGGTTGCTAAATCGTTATCGTAGTCAGATAAAATCATCGCACTGACGAACGCAGCGAACGTCGATGTCGAGCACATATGGGCGACACTCCTCACCAAGGCCTTGGAAGGCAAGAACGTCAAGGAACTACTACTGAACGTCGGCGCAGGCGGAGGTGCATCCGCAGTGGGTGCTGTCCCGGCTGCTGTATCTGGTGACGGTGCGCGCGCAGCGGCCGCAGAAGAAGCAAAGGAGGAAGAAAAGAAGGAGGAAATCAGACGACGACATGGTGTGTACTCAGCATTCCCCATTCCACGACTAACCGAACATTGTCTGCGAACACGGCTCTAAGTTGGGCTGTTCGATTTCCCTTGCTCGTTTCTATCTTATTTCCCACTGTATCCATCGTGCATCAATCAAAATCTTTGGACCGGTTGGTCCCTGCGCTGAGGAAAGATTAGAGTAATATCAGAGACGTGCATGATCGATTGCCCAGCAAAGTATACAACATCTAAAATCACGTCAACTATTCACATCACTTACGCACTCGAGGTTTTCCTTCCAAAGCGTGACCTTTCCGTCCCAACAGCTCACTGCAAGAATGTTTCCCGCGAGACTCCACGACACACACCACACGACGTCGGGGAACTTGCCCGGCGTTGTCGGCGCGTTCTGAGAAGTAGTAAGCGACGGGTCGAGGGGCGTTTTGAGTGTGGCGGGCGTGTCTTTTGTCCAGATGAGAACAGACTTGTCCCGCGGAGGATCAAAATTGCACCCAATGGTCCTGCATATTCAGCGCAGCACGTACCTGCGATGCCGTAGCTATATAACTCCTCGGCAAACCGGGGCCGGTGTGCCTTCGAGAGTCAGTCTCGGAAACAAGGAAATCGTTGGAGACACGCACCCCTTGAGGGTCTGACCGCCCGACTTGGATGGCTCTCCGTCGAAGACCTTGAAGACCTTGACTGTGCGGTTGGAGGAATAAGTGGCCAGTCGTCTGCCGTGGTAGTCGAGCTGCGCGTCGTGCTGGAAAGAGAATGGGCGACGTGAAAGAACTAGTAGGTATTGTACATACGATCATGTCCTCGTGGGCGGTCTCGATCGGGACAGCATCAGTGGTCGTTGCGGTGACCATCATCGTGGTGTTTTATAGAAAAGTGACGCGGCGGAGTCAAAGGGGTGAGATAAAGGGGGTAGTGTCGGGGGATACCCTGACGGTGTACCGCAGGATGCTGAAGACGTTGAGCTGAGTTTCGTCAAGACTCGGGTAGCCCAACGTTAGACCGGCAAAGACACCTGACACTGCTCACCATTCACCCATATTCACAAATCGCTTCAAACGTCATGTCTCTTTCTCTTTGTGTTTCATGAGGGCTGACTTTTGAATGTTTATAGCAACAATGTCGTGGCTTATTGATGAGCAGCACCAGCGGCCCTATCTTTGTGATGATGATCCAAATGATCCTTTATATGTTCCGCATAATGATGCGTGTGCTTCAGACGAATCATCTGTTGAGACCGTGGCTTCATGCGTTGCTCGTCGTTTGGACGAGTTGCCGTCTTGGAGTCATGTTTCGCACCCTCCAAACGTGGAACACGCAATCAGTGACGTGCAGATTAGTAATAATCCTCGTATGGAGTGGATCTCCGAGGCTCTGCGCCCTTTGATCACCTCGTCACTTGACTACAAAGATTGAGTTTTGACATTGTAGCTACGTCGATTCAAAGCCTCCCAAGCAAAAACCGTCCGGGTACACTCAGCCATCGTCATCGAAAAAGCTGTGTTGGATTGATTCGAAGTTGCCGTTGGATTGGTTCGTAAAGCATACTATTCTCACCCCTAGTAAATGCGGAGTTCTGTCAGACTCAGATCACGAACTCAAACTTCCTAGTGGCTTCCACGAGAAATGCCTGGATCTCGATATGCTGACAGTGGCAGTACGTTTGCTATCTGTTGGGTATCCTCTTGTATACAGCTGGAAAAAAAAGAAAGCATACGGAGAACACCACCCCAAGCACCCTCAAGCGCAGCCTATGAATGTTAACCTTTCCGACAGAGCGGAATCACGCTCAAGGTTGAGTTGACATAGGTTTTTTCTGCTCGCCTCGCCATGCCAAATTATCGGTCAGGCCTTGAAACAGGCCTCATGGCTGAATATGTCTGCATCTTCGCCCCAGAGCTCTGTATCACCGTCGGGACTCGGGACCTCCGCGCTTACCTCGTGCTTAGGTGTCTGAGAGTGTGCAGACTTTGAGCCCAACCGGCTTCATCTCAGGAAGTACGGCTGCGACGCGAGAAACGAGACGGGACCACTGAGTACTTTTCGGGAGCAATAGTGATGCTAGGTGCAGAATTTAGAACTCGACCGCTGACATAATACGTTAGGTTTCATTATTGACTCCGATGTAGGGCGAGATGGGTTTGTGAGATACGAGGACCTCTCAAAAAGTGCTTCCAAGGGTGACCGGCTTCCCTGGTGATTCCTCTCCATAGTACTGACTTGCTTTTTTTTTTTTCTCTCCAAGCCTTCTTCCACGGGTATGTCTGGGTCTCCAGACCCATTGACTTCATTGCGACGTGCAAGTGACTCCATAACGTTCCGTTTGAAAGGAAGGTATGCAAAGATCGCCTCTTTTAGTTGTTTTCGGACCGTTCGTCAGCACTCAAAGCAAAAAAGTAACGTCTCACCCTCAGGCTACTAGTGATGGGCACGCATGCATACACCTTTATTCCAGCCTAAGTATCATTGCAGAAGATTGAGGCTGGAACGCTTTCTGAGCCGTCAATGATGACCCGCCCGGTGAAATTTCAGGAGGCAGTATACTAACTATCTAATGACAATGGTTTACATGCACATATGCATATGCATAGGCCACGACGCCCTCGTTCCCCTCGGATCGAATTCCGTGTCCACGGTGGTCACATTATGTATATGAATTTGCAAGGCGGTTTAAAAAGTATCCTGGATCGCCGGGGCAGTGGGGTTGCGAGCTGACATATCGTGTTTCAGGTAGCCCCGTTCGTCCTCGCCGCAAACCAGGGGGGGATGACCATGACTATCGACCGGACGATAACGACGTGTCAAGCGTCGAAGGTGCAGCAAGAAACAAAAACTTGGGGCCACGCGCTCTCGGCAATATCCATTGTGATGCGCAGGTTCAAATGGAACGAGCACCTGATGATTATCGTTTGGTGGGACTGCCTGCCTGGAGAAGTAGAACGCGTCCGCATTGTCCGGTCATCGCTCTGGGTTCGAGTTGTCAACTACTCGAAAAGACGTTGTGTCGACTTCTGTTTGATGCTCCGCACTGCAAGCACCAAAAGGGGGCGTCCTTGATATTCCCGAATATAACCAATCCATCCGGGGTCGCGCCCCTTGCATGCCCCTGTCGCCTCTGCAAGCTGGCCAACTCCCTCCATAGGGCGTAAGATTGGTAGCTGGTACCGCTGACGGGAGCTGCAGGCTCGAAACTGCTACCTATCCCGCTCCCTTACCTGCCCCCTACTCGTACTATACATTATCGTGTCGTTAGTCCGGCCCCAATTCTCGGAGAGGGGCGTCAGACGGATGAGCAAGCAGATTAGACAGCCCGAGCCTTAAGTTCACACATAGACATAGGACTATGGCCGATGACTTCCTTTTGATGCTCCGCACTGCAAGCGCCAAAAGGGGACATCCTTGATAGCCTGCGTGTCTTTTACCGATACGGTCCCGTTGGCTCGAATCTTCATGTCATCCAAGAGACCAAACACTCCCATCGGAGCACTGCTGAATGGAACACGTCGGGAAACAGCTCGGAGAAACCTGTCATGTGGCTAAATAGATGAGGTCACCAGATACTGCGCGCATGGTCTGTCGACCCCTTAATACGCCAACCGGGATGTTATGTTTGGAATCATGATTCATAAGATTTATTGTACATGGTGAATTACCAAGGAGGTCCCCATTCACAGCAAAAAAAAGGATCAAGGATTATGTGGCCCAGAGAAAAAAACCAAGAGTTATCAAGGGTGAGACGTACGCCGGAAAGTGGGGGGTATCATGCACTCTTTGGACCGGGAGAATCCTTTTCGAGGGGGGAATCTTCGCGGTATTCCACCTGTTGCGTAATCCTATCGATGGCATCTTCGCCATCGAACAATACCGCAGTTTCCTCGAGTGTCCGGTTCTTGGTCTCTACGACGTAGAACCAACAAAAGACGAATTCACATACAAGCCAGCAGACGTATACGAGCTAGACCGTCGAACGTGAATATCAATACGGTGGTGGGTCAATGGACGGACATCGAGCGCGACTTACGTAGTACTTCCATCCGAGAGCGTCCAGGGCGATCGGGTTGACATACTGGTTAAAGATAAGGGCAACCGAAATGACGAAATTGAAAACATTGAACCCTTTAGCGCGGATATTGTAAGGCAAGATCTCGACCGTGTAAGAGACGATGAGGGGAGTGAAAGCGATGTCATATGCGGCATAGAAGAGGAAGATGAATCCGATAACAGCATGTCCGGCCGCAGGAGTCGCATGTTGAGCATACTGGGAGAAGCAAATCGCTTGTGCCGTGTAGAAGAGCGTCATCAAACCGGCGGAAGTCAGGAAGAGGAAGCGACGACCCAATCGATTGACCATAAAGGACGCGGACACGGCCCAGGCCAAATTCCAGATTTGCAAAATGCCGTTGATGAGGAGTTGAGTTCCTGTGCCGGTGATACCGATCTGGTCGAAGACCTTGTTCAAGTAGTACGAGACGAGACCATTACCCGACCATTGAGAGAAGAACGCGAGGGCGATGATGATGCGCATACGCTTGCGGTTTCCAGGAGTAGCAATAAGTGACTTCCAGCCAACATTTGAAGCCACGGTACGGTCAAAGTCGATAGCTGCCTTGATTTCCTGGAACTCGTGTTGTACGAGAGGATCTGATCTGGAAGCGGACTTATCGGCGGAAATAATAGACTTCTGATGATGTTCACTTACTCATTGCCGTCAGCATGGTAATAGGCCAGAGTTCTTAATGCCTCGTCTTCGCGTCCCTTGCTCACCAGCCAACGAGGCGACTCAGGTGCAAACAGAATCAAGAAGAATTGCAAAACCGACGGAGCGCCCTGTAGCAACGATGGCAAGCGCCACGCCCACGTGCTGTTTATCAGGAAGGTTCCATATGTTGTCCATGCGGCACTAGGAAGGTTGCCGTAGGTCAGAAATGGCAAAATCCCACTGATCGGGTGGATGAACCTACACGATAGCACCGGAATACCAAAGGGAGTTATACAGTGATGTTAAAGGAGCGCGGTATGTAGGGTATGAAATTTCAGTGACCAGCATCGGAGCGGCATTTGCTGTCAATATTACTCAACTTACGAAACCACATGAATGAAAATTTTAGAGGCCTTACCAGCGAAAGTGAGACCAAAGCCGATCAAGAAACGAGCACCAATGAACATCCCAACTGATTGTGCAGAAGTTTGAATTGCAGTAGCAATGCACATGATTGTCGCGCCCAACCACACGGCACGACGACGACCGAGACCATCGGACACGTAAGGTGCAAAAGGATAACCCGCCAGCCCGCCAATGTTCTACATGGACGCGTGATAAATGGACGACGTGCTATCGGATTTGATATACTTGCCTGGATGGCATTGAGCAGACCGAGTTTCCCACCAGATGGGAAGTTGAAGGCAGACTCCCACTGTTTGAGGGTCTGCAAACCGTTCATCATACTACCGTCATAACCGTTGGTTGACGAGGTGATGAGTCTAAAAATTATGTCAGGTTGAAAATTGTATGTACAATGCGGAAGCCTCGATCTCAGACGTACAGAAGGACAATCCATGCGTGGAGAACAATCAGTCTGGTCGGGATGGGTGTGAGTACAAGGGAACACGAGGGTTCAAGTTATACCTACCGCCTGTTATTGTACCATTTTCTTCGCGGGTCGATGAGGTGAGCCAAAGAGTCACCCTGAATTCCAGCTGGAGCAGCACCCGCAGCCGGCATATTGTCTTGGGAATGCGGCAGGCGAGAAAGAAACAAAAAAAGGCGAGTTGCTGTGCGATGAATGAACGATTTATAGCCAAGGGTTCGGTTCGGGAGAAAGGTTCAAGTCCCCCAGGTCAGGGCCGAGACCCGAGCGTTGAAAGGTTTTTCCTAAGTTATCCCGCACAAACGACCAAGCGCGTTCCGAAACA
Organism: Leccinum boreale; assembly: GCA_038092235.1. NCBI lineage: Eukaryota > Fungi > Basidiomycota > Agaricomycetes > Boletales > Boletaceae > Leccinum > Leccinum boreale. The sequence goes on along the minus strand of JBBPPX010000265.1, from coordinate 28,399 downwards.
GTTTCGACATCCATTAGGTACTTGGCAGGTCAACTGAACCCGAACAACCCGTGAGCGAACTCAGTGGAATCCCTCCATCACGTTCGAATTATGGCAAGGTACCCCACATGGACAACTCACTGCCAGGCTCAACTCCTGCTATCATAGAACCTGATAAACGGTATCTCATTCTTTAATTTCCGTCAGACTACCATATTTCCTTTTAACCGTGTATCGTCTCGCCGCATCTTTATGACAAATTCCCGGACCGACGGCAACGCTCCGTGTTTGAAAGCGGCCCACCATCTCCACCGCATGAATCTGCAATTCTTATGAGTGATCATGTTGGATGTATGATGGGCTGTGCCGGCTTATTGGCACCACCCCACACATCATTCCAAAATAGATCAAGAAACGACACAGCAATTTTTAGCTTGCTTCTACTAGGAGTCAACTTCCTTCTTTTGCTTCGAGTTCTAACGCAATTTTTCATAGATCCAGCCTTTTGCTAGACATTCGATCGTCTCGGTCCACGAACGACACACGACGCCCCGCACAACGATGAATAAGCACTCCCTGATCTGTAGTACGGGCCACGTCCGAGCGCAGTTCGGAACTGGCCGCTGTATCGATCGGCGGGCGTCCCGTGCACCCCATGGTCCACTCCTGTTTCGGCTCTGAATTCACACCTAGGCAAGAGTGCGATATGCAACAAGGTCTGTTTGTCACCCAACTGCTGACCATGTCTGAAATTCTTCTTCACGTGTCGCTCTGACACGACGGCGGTGGTGACCCGTGCGGCACTTGGTGAACACAAACGGTACATGCCGAATCAGTAGGTCGAAGGTTTTGGGCCCCGGACCCGGATCTTCAACATGACGTGAGACTGACATGGCAGTGACGTCTCCGAGTCTTTGTCCACTCGTTTTGTTGTCGAAGTCCCGGTTGGCTGTACGATTCGTTCCACCCCAAAGCAAAAATGATATCACGCGACGCATTTTTGATCATGTGTTCACGTCATTCTCGCCACGTCGTGATAATCGTCCCTTGACGTATCTTTCAAATGTGATGTGCAGAGACCAAAATAGCGCGATAGGCAAGCGATAGGACTGACTAGTCCGTCTGTCTGTACCTTGTGTTCTCTCATACTAATGATGGACCTGGGGTTGTTATCTGATGTGACCGGATCTCCTTACACTACTTACGGACATCACACTGCTACATTGTCCACCAGTCCGGACACGATCCGTTCAATTGTCATAGCCTAGGACGCATTCGGTGATTGCTTCCGCTCCCGCATCTCCTTTCATCGAGGAAATCGAAGGCGCAAATGGAGTTCAGGACCTTTTCTTGGACAGAGTCTGATGTATATGAACATTGTACTGCCAAAGGCAATTCCCCAGCGGGTTGCAGAGCATCTACGTACAAAATGACTATAATAAACAGTACGAAAGTAAGTCAAAACACGGGTAGCATCCAGCTCCATCACGGAGGAGCAAAAGATCCGGACATCAACATTCCCAATCCCACACAGCATACAGCCACGGGGTTTCTACAGCCGTTTCAGCATCTCGCTCGCTGACACCTCCGACCTGCTTTTTGTGTGAGCACTTTCCGATACAGCGTCATAAAAAACCTGTCCATTTCCGGTGTCCATGCTCGTCTCCGTGAATGGCATAGACACCGGCGGCGGAGTGCCTACCACCTCGGACTTCTTCCGTCGTCCAAACGGAACGACCCAGTTGCTTGCAAAAGTCGCTAGCGTGCTCGACGCCGTTGGTGGCGGTGCAGGTTGTGAGTGCCTGGGTGTACGCGGTAGTGCACCTGGGAGGTCTCGTTCAGGACTAACACCAAAAGCCGACCCAGTTCCCAAAGGAGATGCCCGCATAACATGATGCGACGCGGTCCGACGTCGGTTCAACATCAGCAACTGCGACATCCCGCCAGAAAATGACTCTGATGGTGACGGCGGCGGACCAGCAATCAGCACGGGATCAGAAGAAAATGGAGCTGCAGAGAACGTGGGGTCCGTCAGTGCTGTCGTGGCAGTAGCTTTCACAGCAGTAGGGGGACTTGTGACCGTCCCTAACGTAGGTGGCCGTGCCGAAGATATCCTGGACGTTGTCGAGAGTCGGGACGCACGCGAGCCTGGGCGTAGAGGCGAGTTTGTGCGTGTCTGTGAGGTAGTGGGTCCTGCAGGTGGAGAAGCCGAAGGTGGTGACAGACCAGATAGTCGTCTAGGCGATATTGATGGGGACATTGGTGGTGGCTGTAACTGAGAGGGGAAAGGCTGCGGGTCTAGGCTAGGAGCAGGCGCAGGTGCCTCAGCCTGGGGCGGAGGAACTACCGACGTCGGCTCCTCAGGTAATTCTGGAGACGCTTGGGCGAGTAATCGTGAAAGCGAAGAGGGTCCGGCGGAGGGCGTCGAGTTTGCTCGTGGGCGCGCAGGAAACAAATGAGATGTAGGTGGTTGTGTGACGCTAAACGAGTCTTCGATCTCGGCTTGAGGTGGGCCAGGAGGAATTGGCGGTCGCTCTGGAGTCACCAACGTCGATTTGCGATCACTTTCAGGATCTGACACGGCCGAGACCTTTCTCAAACTGGGCCTCCGCTTATTTACTTGGGTAGACTGCGTCCAGTCCTCGACCTCGAGCATATAGTATTTGATGCCGTCTCCTAGGCCGTAGGGATTACTGGTTGGATCCTGAGAAAATGATATGAGACGCAGGAAGGGGAACGGAGACTAATATTTACCTTTTGGTCGACCACACGCTCGGTGATGGAGGTAATCCGAGCAACTATCCACTCTCGTGTCTTCAACTGTTCCGCTAGATGCCCCGTTGCCAAAAGGAAATAATGAGGAAAGGATACTGCGCGCATACAGTGAGTGGACAGGTTCGTCATCACCTCGTGTACGCTGGTGCTCACCATTGAACGCTGCCCATGGTTTCGATACCGAATTTCGGGTGGGGAGAAAGAGTGCAAGATCCCCCTTGGCAAAGTTTCGAAACGATATCTTGCCCTTTGCCCGTTCCCTGTATTCTTTGCATTGCTTCTGCCACTTCCGGATGACCGTCCCTGTTTTAGCAATGGCGTCCAAAAAGTGGTCGTGGTCAAATGCGCGCAAAAGCTCCAATGCTCCGACGGGATCGGACGGATCAATCGGTGATGGCTCTTCCGCGACCAAATCGTGGCGCAGCGGTGGAGCCGGGGAAAGCGCGGACTCCACCAGGTTGGGATGACCAGTCTGGTTATGACCCTGCTTTGCGTTCGGATGAGTCGTATAGGCGCGGGCCATCGATAGAGCCTTGAAATGTGCATTTCGAAATGCGATTGCCACGTCGAGCATCTGCGCCAGCAATCGCCCGCTATTCTCCAGATTCTGTTCAAAATTGGACTGTGAGACCCGTCCGACCGCTACGTCCTCCAGCAGCAGGCGTTCGACATGTCTCGCTTCGCGCATCTCGTGCTCGACGCGTTGCAGTTCTTCCCGCAAGCCCACCGCGTCGGCGTTGGTCAGATCAACGTTGGTCCGAGCCTCTTTCAGCTGGCGATTCGCGTTCTCAAGTTGCTCCCTGAGCTCGGAGAACTGATGCTCCAACACGGCCCGGTCTCCGTCCGCCTCGGCAATATGATCCCGGAGCATACGATCGTGTTCCGTCGCCTGCAATCTCAGTAGGCGGTCTTTTTCCATGTTCGACTCTTTCAGCATCCGATGTACCTCCTCATTCTCCGTGCGGGCTGTCCCTATCTGGCTCTCCAAGTCCTCCCCTCGCGAACGCGCTTCCTCGAGCCTCCGTAGCGTCGCCGTTTGCTCTTCCAACAATTCGTTCACTTTGGACGCATTCTTCGCTTCCAGCGCTTTGACTTCCTCCGCTTGCGTATAGACCTGCGCGAGCTCTTGTCGAAGTGCATCGGCCATTCTTGCTTGCTCCGTCGCATCGCACAACGCCTTGGCACGCTCTCGACGCAGGCCCTCCACATCTTGTGTCAGCTCCACGTTTCGACGCTCCAAAATCCGCCGGACGGAAACTTCGCTCTCGATCTGGGCTTTGGCTTGACGGAGCTCGCGTTCCAGCACGTCAACTCTTTCACGCTCCGATTGAGCAGCAAAGCCTGCATTTTGGAAGTCCATTTTTAGTTGGTGTAACTCTGCTCGATGCGCAGTCCGGTCCTGCTGCATCGACTGTTCGAGATGAGCTTTGGCTTCTTCGGTATTGCGAAGCTGTTCCGAGAGCTCTTGGAATGCCAACTCGTCCGCTTCAGTGACTACGATTGTATGAGCAACAGACGATGCCATCAAAAGCAGGGAAGAACATACGCTTCCTTCGGGATGCAGATAGTCGAGATGCCGAGAGCACTGCAAACGTTCATATGAAAAGACAGCCAACTAACGAACGACGTATGACCTACATGAACGTTCCGCTATACGGTCGAAGCCTGCTTCAAGGTTGTCCATCTTTTCTACGAGTTTTTCGAGTGCAAAACGTGCCTCTTGTACGGAATTGAGAATCGCTGGGTCTGAATTCATACGGGCGTATTCCTCTATATCGTGCACCATTTGCAAAAAAGCTGTTCCAAAAAGGGTTACTATGCTTCCTTGCACGTGCGCTGGACACGATAGAACTCACCATCCACGTCTTCTCTTTCAAGAAAATAGGTCGAATCCTTTCCACCAGAAGGCGAAAAATCGATGATGGGTACGGGATCGTCCATACCCCGCGTGTCAAACGGCAGTTGTCCATGTACTTCTCCTCGATATACCTGACGACGCTTTTTCTCATTTGCACTACAAGACGCTGTTATCTCGCGTCACGGCAGACAGGATGCGCTCACTTACGAGAGTTTGGCCATAACTTCCAGAATGGATTGTGCTCGTTGATAAAAGAATCGTGCTGTTCGGCAGTGAGTGAAAGGACGATAGGTCATTCTTCAGATGCTCACAAAATTCCTTTCGGCGTACAATCTCAATCACGGTGGCACCATACGAATACAACATGTTGTGTAGACGTTGAATATGGGAGAAATTGGTCTTGGTCCGAAATTTGGCCTGTAACTGAGACAACGTAGTAGGCAGCTGAACGAGATCCACATTCAGAGCACTGATACGACGGAGTGTTCCAATGCATTGTTCAGTGTAGTCGTTCTGGATAAGGTTATCAGCCCCGTCAACTATTCCCATTCAGGGCTCATCGGAACATACTTTGGCACGTGTGATCACCTCCACTTCATGTCTGAGAACACCATCGAGCTGCTTGAGCTCTACCAAAGGCAATGAGGACATGCTCGACAGGCCGTATTGTCACAGTACCTTGCACAAGCGCGTCGTGATTCGTTGCAGGACTCTCCAGCGCAGAAGAAATTTCAGACGCCTTGTCCATGGCGTCGTGAAACCTCCTCCCTGAAGCTTCCGCATCTTCAATAATCCTAACCATAACGTCAGCGAAATTCCATCGCGACACGTAGACTTGAACTTACTTCAGATTAGCCAATGCTGACCGAACCACCTCTGCACCCGCAGTCAACCTCCCTACCGCCAACTCAGCCTCAGAGAATTGGGTTCGTAAATCATCTAAACGAGAGGAGTGAGAACCGACTAATTTTTCATCAATCACCAGGGTATCCACTTACTGTGTATTCGTGCGCACCCATCCGCAACAAGTTTCATTCTGTCCCTGGCCACATACGTTCCCAGCGTCCTCGGTCTCTCACCCCCCTCGATCGCCTTGCGCATCGTCGGGGACATGAACTCGACATGTACTTCCACACGGTTGATAATCTCCAGGTCGGCGTCGACTGAGTGGAGCAGAGAGGCTTGGCGGGAGAGGTCCAGAGAGGCCGTGACGGATATGCCATCAAATACATCCGTAATATCGAGCGTATTGAGGTCGAGACTGCTACATGCAATACGGACCGCATCGTGTTGACGATGGAGCGTTGCGAGGGTATGAGTGATGTACTCCAGGAAGGCGTGCGCGCTTCGAAGGTATTGCGTCGCGAGATGGGAGGGTTTGTATGGTGGCGTGGTGGACAGAATTTCTGTTTGTGGTCATGAGGCAAAGTCAGGGATGAGCGAGAGATGGATTGAAAGGTACCCTCTATGGGAAGTTGCAATGGTGGCTCGACGCAGAGCTCCCTGAGAACCTCGGGAAAATCGATATCGAGATAGTGTTTATTGAACACATAGATAGTCTGGCAACTTTCAATGAGCACGAGGCACCGAAAATGTACGGATTAGACGCCCGTAGGTGTATAACGACACGCACCTGGTCTTGAGCACCAACGAGTTCGCGCACGTTATCGGTTCGTAACCGCGTCCCATCCGAAAGGTATGCCAGTATAGCGTCCTGATCCACGCCAGTCTCTTGGTGAATGAAATGCTCGAGACTGCCTCTCCTGTGGCTGACGGGTCAAACGTGGTGTCCACAACTTCCAAACCTCAGTCCCACCTCTCGATGTCCCGCAACGTCGCACTAACCTAGCAGAAGGGTGTCATTGAACGCTACATGTCCAGCAACGAACAGGACTCACTTGAAACGACTCGCCGTCCTCAGCACGACATATCTGAATCATAATGAGTTTGCAAAGTCAAGAACAGGGTCAAGCTGTCAGACGGCTCTATGCGGCACCCCGAGAAACACGACGTAACATTCCACAAATGGTTATATAGCCCCTAACTACAAAAATAACCTACTGAAAATTTGACGGATTCAACAGGAAGATCCAGTACTTCAAATCAACATTTCTAAGCGCTCGTTGAGTGCCCAACGCAGGAATAAATGGGAAAGTGCGTTCTGGTCCAACTTTCAGAGTCCTCGTTGGGCCTCGCGTAGGCTCGCAAAACGCTTCTAAAATACAACATAACAGTGTTAAATTATGTTTTGTAGACTAGAAGAACTTCGCGCATGGCCGTAATAACGCCACCACCGAACTTCGTCTCCGTTCTTTAGCACAAGTAAGTATCTCGTTTTTGAACGAGACGTTATGGGTGTTGGCAATGCCCCTCCCGTTTCCCAAGAAACATTGTTGACCCATCTCATCGACCCGACGAGAAAATGGCACAACAACAGGCGGTGAGCTCCCTCAGGGCCTAGCCATTTTTGTCCTGCTCATCCACATTTTCCCAGACTCATTGCCCTCAATGCATGGATCGTTCTTCTGTATGTCCGAACGATCCTGCACCTGCCTTTTGGCGTTCTCTGATAGGTTGTGACATTGTCATAGTCTCATCACCTCGTCGACCACTGGTTACGATGGCAGCATGATGAACGGTTTGCAGAGTCTCGCTCAGTGGGAAGCTGCTTTCAATTACCCATCTGGCGCAAATCTCGGTCTCCTCAATGCCATCCAAGTGAGTTCCCTCATGTTATGATCTGCTCTGCTATCGTTGACAAATAGCGTATAGAACATTGGAGCGTTGGCGGGCTATCCATTTGCACCCTACTTGTCCGATGGTGTGGGTCGTCGCCGAACAATCTGGTTTGGTGCGGCCATTATGTGTATCGCGACCGCTCTGCAGACAGCTTCTCAATCCGTGGGAATGTTTATTGTCGCTCGCCTCCTGATCGGCTTCGGGAATACTTTTGCAGGCAAGTTTTGTAACAATGTTTCGTATGCTGAGAAAATTCATCTCTTGTGGACAGCCAATGCAGCTCCTATGTTGGTCACCGAGCTTTCATATCCCACTTATCGTGCCCCTTTGACAACTCTGTATAACTCACTTTGGTATTCCGGCGCTATCATGTATGTATCGCTTTCGCACACACATTGCGACCCAGAAAGTATCATTAATTCAAGGTGATCTAGCGCTGCATGGACGACATTTGGTTCGTTCAGGATCAACAATACTTGGGCTTGGCGATTGCCCTCGTTGCTTCAAGGAGTCCCCTCTTTCATTCAGGTACTCTTGGTTCTGTTTGCGCCAGAGTCGCCCCGTTGGCTAGTGAGCAAGGGGCGCGAAGCCGAGGCTCTGAGAACACTTGCCTATTACCACGCCGATGGCAACGAGTACGTTCTCACTCTGTTTATTTCGTCACTGTCCTGAGGTACTTGCAGCCAGGACCCCGTAGTGCAGTTCGAATTTAACGAAATCAAGGCCGCATTCGAGTTCGATCGGACTATCGCCGCTAACGTTGGCTGGAAATCGCTTTTCGCGACTCCGGGTAACCGAAAACGCATGCGGATCATCATCGCCCTCGCCTTCTTCACCCAGTGGTCGGGCAACGGTCTCCTATCATACTACCTCTCCAAGGTTTTGAACCAGATCGGCATCACCAACCCGAGCACTCAACTCCTCATCAACGGTGCCCTTCAGATCTGGAGTTTCATTTGGGCTCTCTACGCCTCGTACACGGTCGACCGTCTCGGCCGTCGGTTCCTCTCCGTTACCTCATGTGGCCTCATGATGTTATTCTACATGGCGCAGGCAATCTGTTTTGCAGAGTATGCAAAGCACGGGACTCCCGCAGCGGGCCATGCTGTTATCGTGTTCATCTTTCTCTTTTCCTCAGCATACGCCATCGCATTCAGTCCGTTGGCCATATCGTACACGGTCGAGATCCTACCGTTCAACCTCCGCGCGAAGGGGCTATGCCTCTTCAACTTCGTCGTCTCACTCGCGCTCATATTCAATCAATATGTCAATCCGATAGCGCTGAGCGCCCTAGGATGGAAATATTATGTACGTTTCCTGTTCTCGTTGATCTTGATGCTCTGACCTGTTTCTTCCTATGGACGTAGCTTGTGTACGTGTGCTGGCTCGCCTTCGAATGTGTCTTTTTGTGGTTGTTTGTGGTGGAGACCAAGGATCGGACGCTGGAGGAGACGGCGGCGCTATTTGATGGCGAAGATGCGATCGACCGGATCACACAAAAAGCAGTGGCGGGTGATGCGCGCGGCGATTTGCTCGAAAAACAGATGACGAATGAGGAAACAGCTTGACAAATGATGTTCCTCTAGCCATTTCTTCGAAATCTGTCTCCGTGATCATCAAAACGACAGAAACATGTGTATACAGCTACATCACTCTGAGGCGGGGGCGGGGGCGGGGGATCACAGTTTCCGTTAGTTTCTATTACGATCATCGATCATCGATCGGATACCCATCATTCAGAATTCAATGTCCATAACCCTGCATACTCGTATTGTAAATATTGTCCCAAACGACACGACGGAAGAACCGATAGATGGTTACACGCCAACTACAAATTCAAGAAATTCTCAACAGGAAGATCCACCATACAGTACTTAAGTTATGATTAATAAGTAATTGTAAATCAGACACCACCCACCTCGACCGGATTGCTCAATTCCGGTTCATCTTCATCACCACCCTCCTCGAACGACACACACCAGAAAATGTTTCCAACTAGATCCCCCTCCTCGTCAGACGCGTTCTTCTTGCGTTCGCAACAGATAAACCTGACTGGATGTTTGTCCCAGTATCTAATCAGGTCAAAAGAGATACCACCTGGAAGGCGCAGAGCCAAATTCGGGCTGAACTCGAGGTATCCATAACAAAAATCCGTCGTCACGAGATCCTGAATGCGCGCACGGGTCAGCCATTCATACACTTTTTTCCCCCGAGGTTTGGGTACAGACCTGTGGTCCTAAAACGACGTCTCGGCGATGTTGTGCGTTGGCGAAAAACGACCTGCGTTCAGCAGCTGTCCGGAAGTCCATATCTTGCGTCGCTTTCCGTCGCATGTGTGCTTTCCCGAAGGATCTCCTGAGGTTGTTTCGCAAGTACGACATTGTGGAAATTTGTGACGAGGCGTCGGAACTCGACGACCACGAGGTGAGCGAGGTACGAGAGGAGGGGGGCGTTGCATCGCAGGACCGTGATTGGCGAACGGAAGATGTCGATGCAGTCCAAAGCTGGGATGTCTCGTCCAATAGAGAAGTAAGCGAGGGGAATGGCAGAACGTCAGATTGAGGTGTCCCGTCTAGCTTGTATATCCGTTCATGGGAAAAGTGGGGCATCGTAGCGATCAAGGGTGAAAGTGCCCATGGCTTGTTAGAAGTAAGATTGTATTCCAACGTAGGATCGACAAAGCTTTTTAAGTACGTCATTCTGAACGAATCCAGCACATCTTCAGGGGATATGCGCACTCACTGCATAAACTTTAAAGCCGCGCCAGAGCCCCACGGAAGCTTCAAGCGCTTCTCGAAGACGTTACCAAACAGAATATCATCCGTTGAATGTGGTTGCAAGAACCGGCCTGTGCAGATGCCATCGGATGACGATGCAAGACGACAGGCTGAAAAACGTACCTTGAACTTGAATGCTCCAAGTGATCCCTTTTCTATCCTCTCTCTCAAAATACTCGCTCGTCAACTGCCCTCCCTTTGGGTCGACGAAATTCTTGACGTAAATCGCAACCTTGCCTTCGAAACGCTCCGAGCGAATCGAATACGCTCGTCCCGTGTTGATGATGTGTGTCACGGGCGCTAGATCCTCCGCCGATGGACCGGCGAGGACACGCAGACCAGGCATGATACGACGGGCCTCGTGTCGCAACGCGAGGATGTCGTTATTGTCCCTGAGCGTACAATGAGCGTGCCTAAGACTTAAAGCGATGTCAATTAGAAATGTCACAGTAAACGACGGGGCCAGCTCGTCGACTTGGAGGGAGGTGATCAAGTACAGTACGCAGCTCTACCTCCTCTTCCTTGCCAAGACACTGGTTACGTAGCGATTTCCTACCCTTTTTGGCAATATTATCACTAAGGCCAAGTACTTGACTGGTCACTGATTTTAGTGCTGTGTGTTCTCTATTGTTGGCCTACGAGGCGGCCGGTGAGGTGATATGGTCTGAATATTTCAAACATGACTATGCGGGCCCATGCCAGCTAGTAGCACACGAAAGTTACAGCAGGAGTGCGAGAATCATACTACTTGTACACTTGTGCGTCCGTGGTGATTCGTGAAGACACCGAATGTGAAAGAGACAAGTATACTACTAAGCCAGTGCAGTTAACATAGGTGAAATAAGTAAATTGTCCATACTCTACTTTCTTCCCATACCAATACGGCGGATCTCGCCAAAAATGACAGGGCAAGTTGGGATATCGCTCACACGCCGTCTCCTGCCGCCCGTACCCTAGGCCTTGGTCACCGCATCACCCTCAGTTCCCGAACAAAACCATCAACGATACAAGCAGTGCACCCAACACCGCCAACGAACTCGTGCCGGACATGTCTGCATTTGCCCATGCAGAAGAACTTGAATTCAATACTTGTGTTGCTGTAGCAATCGACGACCCGCACAAGCTGTTCAGCGTGCCCACGGCAGAGTTGTACGTGTGCGCAAGAGCATCCAGCGTCGTCCCATTAGCACTATTGAGCGCCGAGGCATACGATGCCATCAATCTTGACGTGCATTGATTACACGCATTCGTCGTGATGTTCGGGATAAGAGATCCGCCCAGTGGTAACAGGTAGAACCAATAACTTGACGGGTCAGGATTCGCGACAGCTTCGACGTAGCAATATGCATTCGCCCCTGGATCCACTTGACAGGCTGCGTTCCGCATCAAGTCGTACGCCCGCAAGGCTACATGTCAGCATAATGTACACAAATAGTTAGCACTCTGATACGGTGATCTATCAATACTGATAAGTGCGATACTTACCATTCAGAGTCGACACGACTGTTAACACCTGATCTCCAAGGTCTGTTTGGCAGGACGTTTGTAGCGATGATGCGAACCAAGACATATTGGCATCGCACTGCGCTTGTGGTATTCCTGTGTTGCAGGTGCCCCATACGTCCGTGTTCATCAAGTTGATATCGTTTTGAGCCTGCTTGATAGAACAGACAAATGATAGTTTTGACATTTCACAAGAGACGGAATGGAGAGGAGAAATACCTCGATAAACGCGTTGGATGTGCTGACCAACAAAGAAAATGGTCGACAGGAACGAAAGGCGTCCGAAGCGGTCATGTTCAAGAAAAAGTTATAGCAGCCAGTGGTGGAGAAATTGGCGGAGAGAGTCGTGTCGAATGGTTGAGGGAACGGTGTGGGTAGAATTGGGTTTACGGGAACAGTTGGAGTCGGCGTTTGAGATTTCCTGACCAGATGATTGTTCGCAGCCTGGTGTGGTTCGTGAAATGACCAATCCCCCAGCTTCGTCCATTCATGGTCGTTGTCCGTCGAAAATAGGTCGAAGACAGCAAAGTGTGCCCAGAATCGAATGTATGCAGCAAGCAGCATGAGGGAAATGGGAACCAAAAAGACCGTCCATCGAAACGAGCTATAAACCCTTCGTTTTGATAACAAGATCAGGCAATCATGATGTGGTGTTTGGCACACGTTTGGAGTGTCGTCACTCCATTTCATGGGTGAAGCCTGCAGTATATGAGGAAGCGGCGAGGGAGGAGGTGTAAACATGTCCGTCACGTTGAAGCGGTCCTAAAGGAGTGTGCTGAAAAAATGAGCGAGGAATGAAAATGAGTGAAAATAAGGCGTGAAAGCCTTGTTGGAGACGTATAACAATCAGGAGGTATAGGTTAAAACCCGAATCCGCCTGGACGTGGGTCAGCTGAAGGAAATGGACATGCGTGGAATACACTTACGTGCCCGGTTTTCAAGAAAAGGGACGGGCGTTTAAGCGTTCTTCCAATTACCTACCCACCAAGGGGCATTTTCATGCGCTCATTGATCTGAGTCTTTCCCGGGATTGTGGTACCTTATCTCCGCGAAATTGGTCTAATGCTCACACTAGCCGATCGGCTAAGTCCAAACCTTTTTTTTTTTTTGACATTTGTGCCCTCGACCGGGCCATCTCTAGACTCCCTAGAAATGTGTTTCACGACTCTGTTTAGCGCACCAAAACACCCGAGTCTAAACTACCGATCTGGGGACATACGTTACCGGTTGTCTTCGGTTCAATAAAGTGAATGGAACGGCTTGAGCATGGAGTTGGACATGTCTTGCCACGGACTCAGTCCTTATTACGTGATGGCGACAAGAGCAGACATTGTAGAGTCTCTCAGATCAAGAATAAACAAACAAAATAGAATAAAATAAAATAAACTTCGCCATAATTCTTGGTAAGAAGGGAGTATGTGCTACATGGGCCAGCCAAACGAACGTGCTCGCATACCGGCTTTTGTTCGACTCCAATTGAAAAGATGAGGTATCCAACCAAGTGCGTTTCAACCGATTGTTTAGTAACGGTTTAGTGTTTAGTACTCAGTTACCAGGCACAGCCTGCATTACATAAATCACCCTGATCGATTGATCATTGATCAACATGTTGCTTATTGATCCCGGCCTGCCAATGCTGCCATATACCAGGGTACTCGTGAGCTTCCGGTGTTCGCCGATTCGTCTTTTCCTGTGGACCCGTAGGACTGTATACTGTATGTTGCGAAGTGGGATAATGGATCAGTCCAACAAGCAGGTTTCCAACTTTTCAGAAGAGACAGATCCCCTCTGGGAACTGTTTGCAGGCAAATATACAGCTAAGACTGGCAGTTCTAGGGGGGATGACACGTGGGAAGGAGGAAACAAGATGTACGGTTTCTCAGGCCGTGCCAGCTTGAGGAATGAGAGATTTCTCACTGATGTTTATATTTTCAGCTGGCCCATCAATCATATGTTACGAGAGCTTTCGTCCAGTAGGGCGCATTTACGGCGCAAGAGCTAAAAGGGGAAGATAATTCCCTTGAGGGCTTAGTCGGAAGTCACAAAACACTCCTCGTTCTCAGGATGTCGCAGCCGTCTGCTCTTATATCTTGCTATGGTAGGACCTAGAAAACAGATCCGCCCCCTGTAGAGATGTAGAGTGCGTTCAGAAATATCCCACGCCAATAGTTTTCCGGCTCACCATCAATGATGATATCTGCACCATTAATATACCGTCCCGCACGACTGCACAGTAATACCACCACGCCTGCCAGCTCTTCCGGATCTCCCATCCTACCCATCGGATTCCTCGAGGTCCAGATACGTCTCGCCTCCTCGAGACCTGGTCCATGGTTCAATATCGTGTCCATGTACCCAGGGCTGATGCTGTTCACGCGGATCCCATACCGCGCCCACTCCGCCGCAAGCGAATTTTTGAGTTGCAATATTGCCCCTTTGGAGACGTTGTAAGCAATCTGTGGTTGTGGAAAGTTGACGGAATGCGCAGAGATTGAGGCTGTAAAGACGATGCTACCGCCAGTCTGCTGCTTCACCATCTGACTATGGACGAATGAAAGGTGGAGCCACCGTCATCAACCATTAAAATTCGGTATTCACGGAACAGCGATTCACTCACTTGGCGACAGCTTGAGCACAGAACCAGCTCCCAGTCGTGTTGATGTCGAGCGTCCGCTTCCATTCGTCCACGCTCAGCTCGAGCGCGTGTGTACACGCCACTACGCCAGCGAAGCATAACAACATATCGACGCTGCCCAACTCTGATACTGTTTGCGCGATGGCATCTCGAACGTGCTGTCCGTCCCTCACGTCAACTATTTGTGTCACGATCTTCGCGCGAGGGAAATTTGTAATCAGTTCCCGCACCACGGCGTTATCTTTGGAATGGACATCCCAGAGTGAAACACCCGATGCTCCGTGCTCGAGAAGCGCACGTGCGGCTATCAATCCAAGATTCCCGCATCCGCCTGTCACTGAAGAGAAGGAAGGGTGTGTGGTGCATCGGAGGAGGACCGATAGTGGTGAAGATCAGTCCGGTTTGTTTTCTTTCGTCGGTAAAATACGGCACCTCTAGGATCATACTATAGCTACTTACCGATCGCATTGCCTTTAACGGTGAAACGCCAAATGGCGCGCTCATCGGAGGTGAGGCTCGGTGAGGGAGGGGAAAGAGGTCGTGTCAGAGGATTTAAACCCTCGGAGAGCACCATTTGAGGAAGGATGCGACTGGTGAGCTCATTTCTTGAGGTGGATGCTGGAGGCATGCTATGTCGAACGTTGAAGCTCGAGCAACCAAATCTGCGATCGATAAGAGGGAAGTCAGGATATATCTATGGGATAGTCGGGAACCGGACACTGTATTTGAATTTCTGTCGTAAGTGCTGCAACGACAACGTGGAGGAAGAATGTTACTGCGAGATAAAGACTGTGTAAGAAGTACTTGCCACCAACCTCGCAGGGGGCATTGGGGCCGTGATCTGGGGTTATCCGGCCGGCCCATCAGCAGACCACTTCGCACAAGTTACGGTGCTTTCGTAACTTGTTCATGGCTTTTCCTCCCATCACAGCTCCCAAATGCGAGCAAACAAAGAGATTAAGGGTCCTTCGAATGCTGCAGTTGGACTGAAACCAGTAGATACCGTTGTTCTTCACAGATCTGGCCGGCTGGGGCGTAGAGCTGCATGACCTCAGTAGGTTGTGTTGCAACAACCATTCGCCACGCGATTTCGTCACCTGCGTCATTTACTTTAGTCCGAGCTTCCTTATAGGCCGCAATATGCCCACAGAGATCACCTACTTTAGACTATATATGTGGGGCCCGGGAGAAGGGGGCCCAAATACAAATTACACGCACGCAGTGTGAGGAAAACAAAATGCTTACAGCCTCAATCCCATAAGAGCAGGAGCAACCATCATAAGATTAATGATTGAGAGGTTTACAGTATGATATCCAAACTTGCCCAGAATGCATTTGATACCCCAGGTTCACTCTGAAAGCCACTCCCAGGGGACTGTTATATCAGCAATAATGCGTACAACATGTTCTGACTAGCCTTTTTGGTCTCCCTGTCAGGGTACTTGGGCCAAGTCATACTCTTATCTTTTCCATCACTAATCAACCGTGAGCGCAGTCGAGTCGAAGTTGTAGAACACTAGTATCATATATTACAGGGGATGGAACGAGTTGCCTAAACGATAGACAAGAGGCACTTGGCATAGCGGTCGCGCACGGATATAACCACGTTGGTGAGCGTGAGAAAACGAGTTTCCTTGAATTTGACAAGTCGACGGTGTTTCTCTTTGAACTCTGACTTCGATCTCTTTCTTGCACTTCACAACATTCCAACGCACTTTTGTTGTCGCCAACACAATCTCTGAACCCGTTGCGACACTTTCTTCAATCACCCATCGTATTTGCCATCGCACCACTGACGCGTTGCTGCAATCAATTTCCATACCTCATACTATTGCTCGACGCCCTGTACTGGCATCACAACCGCCCTCTTGACAACCTACAGATATGTCGCAAGTAGCAAGGCCATCATCATCTAACACGTGTGTCCCACTCTTTTTCTATGCTTTTCGCTCTTCATATATCTCATGACAGCCCTTCCAACCACAACGACGCCTCCTGGAAGAATGGCCTTCGCCCTCCACCAAAAGACTTACGACCACAGACGGAAGACGTAACCGCCACAAAGGGCACCGAATTTGAAGACATGTTCCTTCGCCGGGAACTCCTCATGGGCATCTTTGAGGCAGGTTTCGAAAAACCTTCTCCAATACAAGAAGAAGCCATCCCCATCGCTCTCACCAAACGTGACATACTTGCTCGTGCAAAGAACGGTACCGGCAAAACTGCTGCTTTTGTCATACCCTCCCTTCAACAGATTGATGTCAACAAGAACAAGATCCAAGCGCTTCTCCTCGTTCCCACTCGTGAACTTGCTCTCCAGACCTCTCAGGTCTGTAAAATCCTTGGAAAACACATGGGGATTCAAGTAATGGTCACTACTGGAGGTACAACCCTCAAAGATGATATCATGCGATTGTCAGAGGCAGTTCATGTGCTCGTTGGCACACCTGGCCGTATTCTCGACTTAGCTGGCAAGAATGTCGCCGACCTTAGCGAGTGTCCTGTTTTTGTCATGGACGAAGCCGACAAACTTCTCTCCCCCGAATTCACGCCTGTCATGGAGCAATTGCTCTCTTTCCTCCCTACCGACCGCCAGGTCATGCTCTTTAGTGCAACATTCCCGCTTATTGTAAAGGACTTCAAGGTGCGTATTCTTACTGTTTTTCATGCAGCGTTGTTCAGCCGGCATGGAACGTGTAGGATAAACACATGAAGTCTCCGTACGAGATAAACCTCATGGAGGAACTCACCCTGCGTGGTGTCACGCAATATTACGCTTACGTCGAAGAACGGCAGAAAGTGCATTGCCTAAATACGTTATTCTCCAAGGTGTATTTGCTTCAAACTCTATCCTTCACCTCGCTGACGGCCATGTAGCTTCAAATCAACCAATCGATCATCTTTTGTAACTCCACTAATCGTGTCGAGCTGCTGGCCAAGAAGGTCACAGAGCTTGGCTATTCTTGTTTCTATTCGCACGCGAAGATGCTACAATCACATCGTAATCGTGTATTCCACGATTTCCGTAACGGCGTATGTAGGAACCTCGTTTGCTCGGACCTGCTCACGCGGGGCATTGATATCCAAGCCGTGAACGTCGTCATCAATTTCGACTTTCCCAAAAACTCCGAAACATACCTCCACCGAATTGGACGATCGGGTCGCTTTGGACACCTGGGTCTCGCAATCAATCTTGTCACATACGAAGACCGATTCAACCTGTATCGCATTGAGCAAGAGCTTGGAACGGAGATACAGTCTATTCCTCAGACCATTGACAAGGGATTGTATGTCGCGCCTACCACGGCCGACGAACCAACACCCGCACCACAGAAACCGACTACTCAACCACAACCTCAGCCGCAACAGCGATCATCAACACAACCAAGACAGCAAGCACCTCAGCAGGCGCAGCCTGGTCAGAACGGAAGGCAGAGCAACGGACCGGCCCAACCACAGGCTCCCTCGCGTGGTGGGCACAGCAATCAAGCCGCATATCGAGGAACTCCTGTCGGTCGATGAAGTCTTTCTCGTTTCGGAGGCTGTTACGAGGTTTTGGAAGTGGTGGTAGGGTGAAGGAGAAGAGGGTTTGTCATCCGACTTGCAGTCCGCCGGTAGCTGAACCGCGTCGTTTCCCGGATATCGTCCTTGTTGTCACTCTTGGGGAGGGGAGTCTATCCTTTTTTTTCTGTGTGGATCTTTTCCTTCATTGTCGGGGCTGTGTGCTGAAGTTTTTAGCCGCTTTACCACCCTGTACAATGAGGTGTACGTGTTCCCAACCCATTTTTTTTATATTATAGGCTTCTTTTGTTCCCTCTCTTTTTGCGCTTCTAGTCGTGACATCTTTCTTTTTCACTCTCCCCTCTCCCCTTTCCCCGTCGTCACCCATTTGCTGTATTATGGTCCGAAGTGGTGCGGCGCGTAAAAAGTTTATGGATGGTGTCTGTGGGTCGGATGTTTTGGTGGTGTGTGGGTAGTTGGTGGTGGTGGTGGTGGTGGTGTAGGGACAAGTAACTTGGATCAGCGTTGGCCAGTTCTAGAATCGTCTGGCACCCTGAAGACGACTGTAGTCTGGTTGATAATAAATTGCTTGCCCCTGGTACTGCGAAAAGTGGTCTGAGTTTTTGTTATTCAAGAAAATCAATGTAGGGGGTCATTGGACAACCCTCAAAGGGCAAAACACCTGCAGGAGACGGTAGCCGGTCCTGTACACTGGACATTGATGTATACATGATCGAGAGGGAGTGTGTTCCAAATCAATCAAAGATTCATATAAGACGAAAAGAGAGAAAGACGATTTGAATCCATGTTCCGAGCGCAAGGCTGATGCATGCCAGACAGACGAGGTCAAACCAGGTGCAGCTGCATTCGAAAAGTTTACGGCCACGATAATACGACACTCCAGTCGTCGTCTTTTAGTTCCAAGGCCGCAGCCTGATAAAGAGGGATCGACGCTCATAGAACATATCGAATCTTGGGTGTCCGAATTGATGACAAGGAATGAAAAAGCTTGGAGTCCGAGTCCGCCTTCTCCGAGTTCAGCGATCGCATGGCTGAACTCATACTCGTTGCATGCGATGATGATGATGTCTAGCAGTTCCTACTAATCCATTTGCTCGATTACACTTGACACCTGCGATCAGTGGGCCACAGTGATGCCAGTGCAAGCAAGATACGTTCATGTCATGAGGAACAGTCACCGAGGGATGCATAATGACATTCAAGAATCGTGAGTCGTAACTGCCAGCCTGAGCCTTGCCAGGACGGAGACCGTGCGATCCAACGAAAAAAAGCTGCAGGGTTACACCTGGATCGATGAGAGACGGTGGGGCTAAAGAGTCAATAGGAAGCTCACCCCTGCAAAAGCGTGCGCCTGCGGTCAGCTTGCATCAAGGGAAATCAATGAATGGACTCTGTCGTGCGAATCAATTGGGGAAGAATATATCATCCATCAGTGGTGCTGGGAGGGTCCAGTTTGAAAGGGTCGTGCCAACTTGAGCATTCTCGGTAGCAGACTGGAAAGTGACGGATGGTCGGATGCTAGGCAGATGGACGAAGAGAACAAGGAACTAGCGGTGACACCAACAAGTTGCATGTGAGCCCTCGGTCGCAGAGGTTCCTCGGCGTTTGTCACGGTGTCCGAGTCAAAAGAGGTTCATCCAATTAGAGGTGACTTGAGGCTGCCACTCAGGGTTTCTCCTCGGAGTGAACGCGACTGCTAAGTAGCCTAGGACCATCATATCAAGGCATCTCGCCCATTACTATGAGGTTGCTGCAGGGCAGTTGACCGGCTGTGCTCGCCCTTTTATCTCAAGCCTGACGCGGCTATGCCTCAGGCTGTTTCATCCAACTGCGGCGCAATAGAGTTTCCAAGTCAAGAACCAATTCAAGAAGAGCCTGAAGCTTGAAGCTTGAAGCCCGAGTCCGTGCGTGTTATCACTTGCTTTATCGAAGCGCGGCAGGTAGCAGAGTCATATCAGAAAGACTAGATGTTGTAGTCGTACTAGTAGTAACGATCATGCTCTAGCATTTACGTAAGCATATACTAGCTCGGTTCCCGGCCATGGAAGAATCATTCAATGGTCACCGGTACAGTTTGGTATGTAACGCGTGATGATCGCCTACATACAGAAAGGGACAGTACTCGCCTCGATCAATTGTTCCAGTTCCTCTGTATTCATCCCTGGTACTCTAGGTGCGATCTTGCACCGGAATGGGAGTGGATGTCTGCACCGAACGGAGTAATCGCGATCAGCAGCGTAACAAGAACAGGAAAAACTCTATCACTTACGCAGTAATGGTACCAGAAAATCTTGATTCTACTGGTATTTCTACCCCGTTCTCGTCCCTGGCGTTCTCGATCGTGAACGCGGCCAATATACTGACCATCACGGACCACACAGATGCATCGGCAAAGTGCCTGCCAACGCAGATGCGCCGGCCAAATCCGTAGGCGATGTGCTCAATATCATTAGATTTGAGTGTACCGTCAGCTTTGAGGAAGCGCTCCGGAATAAATGCGTAGGGATTTGGGAACTTGGATTCATTGTGACCCATGGACCTAGCGAAGTGAGAGTGGGCGTTCTTAGTGTGGCTTGTATGTCAGAGAAGGATGAAGACTAACCAAAGGTTACTTATAATTATAGCTCCTGCAGATGTATATGAAGATAAAATCGAGAAATTGCGAATCTTTAGGGACACCTACCCGCTGGGATGCGGAATCCGGCATATACATCCTCATTCACAGTAGCGTGTGGGATCGCTGTTTGACAAACAAATTAGTCGAGAGGTGGATCCATATGAGCAGCGCTTACACAATGGGACGATAGGATTGCACCTGAGCGTCTCTCGAAGAATGGCATCAACATAAGGTAACAGGTGTCGATCTTCGATCGTCGGCAGCCTGTTTCGACCCACCACAGCGTCTATTTGCGCCTGAGCCTTCTTCTGGACTTCAGGGGCCGTCAACATCATGAGCAAGAACGTCATGATGACAGAGTTTGACTGTTCACTGCGATGTGAATAACAGGAAGGGAGGCTCGCAAATAGAATCGAAATATTTACTTACTGTCTCAGATGCAGCTAAGAAACCGAATGAGACAGGTACACGATCAAAAATCTGCGCTACTCACCTATGAAGGCTGTCGCAGCAGCCTCTGAGAGGTCCTTCATCGAACTGGTATTCGCAGGAGCGGCCTTATCCTCCACGTTTTGAAGTGCATCAGATATCATAGATGGAGCAGAACTGCCAGCATCCTTACACTATAATGAATTCATAGCCCAAAATGTCCAAATGCCCCCTTACCAGTCTCTGCAAAGAGTACTCGAACGGCTTCTCGACATATTGCTTTGAAGACGCTTTGGCAGCTGCCATATCCCGTTTGAAGGACATACCAGGAAACCAAGATGGAAGATTTAGAACTGTGAATCCTCGATATTCTGGACACGCGAGGCAAATAAAGTGCAATTTCACTCACTTGCCGGAAATGCGCCGACGAGAATCGACACATCAGGGCGCAGAGCACGTCCAGTGACTTTGAGCGTCTTCGTAATGATTTCAAAGAGATCATCTTTTTGAGATTTTGGCTCGTAGTCGTACACGCTGTTCAGGATGACCGATGCCGTGTACCTGCAGGGTGCGGAAATGCGCATCAACTTCATGCCTGGGTTTGTTGTAGAAGACATACTCGAATATGTGATCAGAGAATTGTTCCGGACTATTCCAGAGCCTCCGTAATAACTGGCACACCTTGCGATGTTGCAAGGGTATAAACCTGTGGACCGCCTCGCTCCGAAATGTCTGGTGGAAAAACCGCCTATGCAGACGCCATCTGTCTCCATATTCCATAAAGACGGTACTGAATTCCCTTCCACACCTAACATTTATGATCACATCAGCTAATAGGTCTAATCGGTGGCATATATAAGGCCTAGGATGAAGGACTTGCAGATTCCTGGTGGCGAGGTACGGACGATCGGAGTAGTTCCAAGAGCGTTTCTCGAGTAAATCTTTTGCGATCGTCTCCGAATTAATGATGATTATGTCCCTTCCCAAGAGTCTGACATAAATGAGATCCCCTAGGTTCTATCTGAGCGAGTAGTGTGAAGAAATGCAACGCCAACGCTACCGTATTTTTTCGCCCAATCAGCGTACGTTAACCAGGGGGCATTTCGGTCGGCTCCAACGACGTGTCCGACGAATGGTAACCCCTTGGGACCGGGAGGTAACGGATAGGAAGATCTTGGATTTTTGAAATATCTGCGTGCGAAGTCGAGCACCACGATGCAAGCGACTGCTATGCCAGAAATCGCTACAGTCCGCATCGCTGAGGGAAAATGCGAGAACTGATAAGTGGGTTCAGAAAATATACTGTATGGGAACAACATAAACAATCGCGGCATTCCCTTTCTGAAACAAGCGCATTATCAAACTGGTACTGGGAAAACAGCCGCGAACCCTAGCCGATAGAACGGAAGAAAGCGGTTAGAAGTTTTGAGACGCGTGCACATGTGCATGGAGAAGCATCGTCGGGCAGAGCCGGCGGCAGTGGTTGCTATAGGCCAATATGTAGAGAAATAAGGCCAAACGTATATATAGCATTGAGCTAGGCTGAACTGCTGTTCGAGTTGATCAAGCGCGATTGGAGTGTTTGGTCTCTGGGCTACGGTTGACTTAATAAGATCAAGCTCTAGCCGAGTTGAGGTTGGGCCGGTCAATGGGGAAGCCCGAAATCCTATCACCTTCGCTAATTTGAAAGGGATCGTGTGGGAAAGAGCTGGCCCGTTATCAACTGACTATGGACAAGTTGATAGGGTCCAGCGAGCCAGATGGGAAACTCCTTCGGACTTGTCAATACGTACGATGCCGGGATGTCGGAGGTTCTCGGTGAGAGCACAGCAAAATGCGTGCGTCGAGATGTCTGTCTATTCATGACTGCGTGGGGAGCCAATGCAAGCCAGGCTGGTTTCTGATGATTGCTGAGATGGAGAGTCAGTGGTAAATGGTACTAAAAATACCGTTTCAGTGTTAGTGTGGCACGTGTCAGTCCGGTGAATGTGACAGTTTCCCGGCGGCGTGTTTGCCTCGTCCTCCCCTAACATGGCTCCAATTCCCGCTACATTCGACGCTGATGCACAGGCCCTCCTCGAAGCGGCCGAACGCCGTCAAAACGACCTTTCAACTTTTCAGATCCCACGGCTTCGCTCGTGTGCAGGACCACTCGCCACACAACAAGCTTTGGTCGCCGAAATAAGAGAAGACATTGAACAACTAACCAAGCAGGTCGAAGTAAGTGGTCTAGATTCTAGAATCACAACGAATACGACCCATTGGTTCTGGTGACTTCTTAGGAGCTGGATGTCCTCGTTGATGACCAGCGGGGCGACAGGGCGAGTGCGGCACTCAGAGCAAAGGTGGACGAACATTTGAAGGTGCTTGATGAGTATGTGCATGTCCATCGTCTTGCTTCTCAGACTCACCTCCACAGGCTACGCAAAGACTCCAGGACAGCTGCGCTTGCCTCGAAGCGTGCAATTGATGCTCAGAGCCAATCGCAGCGTGAAGAACTTCTTCGTTCACCCTCTGTTCGGGAGCAATCAACCCCTTCAAATGAGAAAGTCACGTTCGTATCTCCATGACCCCGTGGTAGGACATGTGGTTCAGGACTAACATACGACGTGTTTTTCCACATTAGAGAAGATGCACTTATGAATGCAAACAACAATGTCACGGAGGCTCTACAGCGGACGATTGGCCTCATTCAAAAAGAGCTGGAGCAGAGTGTTCTCTCTACCCAACTCCTAGGTTCGTCCGTTTCGTTCCCGCTGAACTTAGCCAACACCATTTCACAGAATCATCAACCGCCAATCTCCAGTCTACCTCGCAAGCGCATGATGTTCTCAATCTTTTCATTGGCACCTCGAAGCAGCTAGTGACTGCGCTCGAAAAGACAGACTGGCTCGATCGCGTACTCATCATCTCAGCCTTCGTCTTCTTTGGACTCGTGGTGTTGTTTGTGCTAAAGCAGCGGATACTAGACAGAGGGCTGAGGATCGCATTTTGGTGGACGCGGTTCGTACCTGGTCTGGGCAGTCCTTCCAGCCGGGTCACAGGACAGACGTTGAAAGAAGTGGTGGCGGACGGACATGCGGGAGCTTCACTGATGAGCATCGTGGTCACCGCGACGGCCGTTCCGTCGACGCTCGCTTCTGCTTTGGCAGTCACTGCCACCTTAATAGGGCCCACAGAAGATGCCTTTCATGTTGCAGAATCTGTGTTATCGCCAAGCGCCGTCACAGAACCGGCTTCTGCTTCTGATCCAGGAAGAAGCCCATTCATTCCGGATCCTGCTCATGTCGAGCTCTAAACAGGTACAAGACTATTGAGCTTGGGCCGCTGGCGGCGTTTTCCGGATTCAATCGATCGGTCTTTCTATTCAAAATTCCCGTATGCAACTTTCTGAGCGAATGACTGGTTCTCGCTGTAAGTGTCGAAAGGGGAAGGTCATGGACATGTGTCCATCATTTCATGTTGAATCCGAGTCCAAGCTCACTGGTGACAACTCCGCAATCAGGGATATGATGGTTTATCACTCCATCTATAGTGAAACCAGTGATCGATGTTTTGGCTCTGAAATCTGATTGAACCTTGCCTCGATGGACAGGGCCGCAGTGTGTTAGCACCAGCCTTGGGGCTTGCATGGAGCTTCACTCAGTATGAGAAATTTTATTGATTGCGATTAGTAGGTTAGTAGCAGCGAACAAAGTATGCTTCGTGCGGTTTCAAGGGGTCTTGTGCTTCGGTACGGCCGTACTCTCCAATCGATCTCGTCAAGGTAGATCCGATAATGATTTTATGTTCAGCTAGGACTAAGGGAGCGTTAAACGAATTGAATCTTGCTGGCCTTGTAGTCTAGAGGTACGATACTTGCTTTGGGTTCGAATTCGAGGAAATGCAAGTGGCCTGGGTTCGATTCCCAGCAAGGCCCTTTTTCTCATTTAGTTTTGCATGCTACTCTCGGTCCGTACAACAATTATTGCGATATTATGGTCACACAGCCAGCGATTTTTTTTGGCGAGTACATCTTCCAGCAGACCATTCAAAAAATATTCTGTGTCGTATGAGAAGGAAAGTCTATCAAAGGGCCTTACCCGCCCACGACGGTCGATGCAGCCAGGCGTCGCATCTCCCTTCTCTATCAGAACGTCATCTTTGACACCATATCTGAACATCACTCGGATTTTGATCCAGATCTAAGTCCCCCCAAAAGAGATGCTGGCAAGCAGGACTGTCACGTCAACCTCGTTTGGAAGTATCTAGACTGATCCGCCAAGCACCCTTACCCCCTCTTTTTTTTTTACCATGTCGGATTGAATACTGGATCCCGTCAACGGGTAAACGTGTCAGCGATACTACATACCTGGCACCAGACGACTGGACGCTCCAGACTGCGCTGCTCAGGGATGCAGAGCAATCTCCCGGCCACAAGAGTTCGCTCGTCTCTCTTGAGGGACGAAATCAAGGCGGCGGTCTTGACCATGATATAAGAAGCAACCGATCAAATGGGGGAAAAATGAAATACAACTCCAGGCCCGTTCAGGCCTGTTCTGAAGGGTTTCGACGTCATCGACGAGGGTTTTTTTGTCCAAAAGCACGCAGATTAGGAATGGCGAGCGAACACGACCGGCGTATCGACAAGTCACGAAAAATCCGATCCGTTCGCCAACGCTCCAGACCTACGATATCGTCCTGCCGGTCACTCGGAAATTTTATCTAGACAAGAGAATACTCACGACCTGGGCCCATTGAATGTGACCCTTGCACAGGAAGCCGCTCCGACCCAAGCCAAGATCGAATCGACATTTTAAAAATATCGCGACACGTTTCTCCCGCACCTTTCAGGTAGAATTCTCCCAACCTCTGTGTACATGTTCTTTCATATCAGAGCCATCATTTTCAAAAAAAAAAAAAAAAAAAGAGAGACATCGCTTGCGGCCTGGTTCAGGGGTAAAGACTGTTTTTGGGGTGGACCATTGCAGAGGATGCCGACGGAACCAAATGGGGATCTGATACTGATACACCATGCGTTAGATCGTAGTGAAGGTAATCGCCATTGATATTGTACAGGAAGTGGCATGCGTACAATAGAGGCGATGTGCCCAAACTTTGTGATGGTTATTTAAAGACCTGATGGATACGAAAAGTACATGGCTCGATAGCGCACCATTTGCTATTAACCTCGAACATCGAGGAAAAAACCAATGAAGATGGGCTAGGGGATTTTCAACGGTTGGCAGTTGGTGATACCCCTTACCTGGCTCTAGACATCGCGTGGCACAGCATTATGGGTCCCTGACCACATTGAAAGTAGCTTATCAACCTAGGGTTGAACGCGTCCGGCCACGAGCACAAGGTTGGTAGACTATCTGTTACCACCGACCGAACAGAGGAGAAAAAATTCGTCATTATCCCGTAAGAGAGCGCTCCATGCGACATACCCAGACGATCAAACTCCACCCTAGTTCCCCGCTCCCTTGCTCGCCCACTTTAAACCCGTCATTCGGCCTTGCGCCGTGCCTTCGCTTTGCTTTTCGTAGCCCTCTTCGCCTGCTTTTCCTCCCAAGCACGCTTCTTCTCCTGTGTCTGACTCACGTCCGCGCCCGACTCTTCCTGTACCTCTGCATCCCTCATATAGGCATCGATACACCCGCCCATCTTTTCCTCCACATTCTCCCTGCTCTCCAACGGGGCAGCGTCGACGATCCATTCAAAGTCGAATCCCCATCCACGGCGGATGGGCACGGGTGGGTCCGCCGGCTCGGTTAAACAACCCAGTGGACGATCCTGAAAGATACGTCTCGAGATCGACCGTGGGGCCGAGGCAGAAATCAACCCGCCTTCGCGTCGCCACCATTCCACGAACCATATGCCAGCCCGCACGGTGTCGATCTTGCCTCCTCGAACTCGCATACCTAGTCGCGCGCCCAATTGTTCGAGGAATGCAAACACATCTGTAGTTGGTTCTGAACCTTCTGGCAAGACTTTCAGATAAGCCGGAGCTGGTTAAAAGTAGGGCAATGAAGAAAAACGCGTCAATAGATGACGGGAGGCTTACAGACTGGATCCAGAATATTCAATCTGTATAACAAATAGTTAACGAGAGCCTCCACGTCGTACAAGCTCTCCTTGATACCGGCTGTATTAAATTTAAATTAGTAGTCGTTTGTTACATCTGTTGTCATTATTCACCGATCAATGCAAGCTTAACGCCACGCTCGGCGCCTTGTTCCCCTCTGCCAAGAAAGGGAAGCATGACACCGGGGGAGTCGTAGGAATAAATCAATGGATTTTCTGATATCTTCAGTCGAGTTGATAAAGTGCGCGTATGGCCAGGTTGCGCAGATGTTTGCAGCGCCTTGGCGGTCCCTGCGAAGAGATTTCGAGAGCATTTAGTCCAAAAAGGAAGGTGGCGTAAAGAAAACGTATCCAAAACGACAGGGACAAGACGACGTACGACCGGCGATCCCAAAACTCCGAAGAGAGTTCAGCAACGTGGACTTTCCAACGTTGGGCATGCCGACAACAAGAACGTTCATTTCAGTCGCATGTGGATTGGTCTTGGCGATGGCTGCGGGTGTTATTTTTATTTCACATGAAAAATAGCAGGATTCAACACCATGGCGCAAGGCGTATATGAAAAGCAACATACTTACGAGCAACTCGCTCAGAGTTTTGATGTCCCTAGGTTTATTGCAGGATGCGAAGTGGACCACTTGGTCCGGAAAGCGGGCTGCCATGGCTTTACGAAATGGCTTGTGCTATATTGGGTGCCAAGAGAAAAATAGCGGAAGCAAATAGAACGTACCTCAACTCCCCAGTGGGGGACCAAATCGTGTTTATTGAGAACGACTATTCGCTCACATATTTTACCCCCGTACCCTGGGATCGCTGGGGATGTGGGGCCAGGTAACGCTGACGTCATCATAGAGGTGTCTCTGCCCCGTTCTGCTCTCCATTTTTTGATGGCTCCTGTCCGACAAGCCAAAACGTGTCAGCCTTGGTTACGCGTATGGACAAAAAAAACATCAAACGGCAGCATATGAGCGTGAGACGATGAAACGGCCAAATAAAACCGCAGAGCGTCCAACGAAAAGCAGAAAGCATCTCAAACTCACTCTCGAGGTTATGGTTTATGCTGGTGAGCGGTAGGCGAGAATCTCTGAGCTCGAGCACAACATCCGTGCGCGACAAGAGAGCGGGCAGCTGCTTCGTAAACCGGTTCATGTGGCCCGGAAACCATGACGGTGGAGCCGGCAGAGCAGGAAAAGGGATGGCAGCGAGCATGGCGGGGACACTGAGATAGCCTAAATTATCAGGGATTTCCTGAGAAGGAAATGAGATTGTGCCGCAGAAATGAATGTGAAACAATCGAACCAACCACAAACACCGAAGCGCGAGTATAACGCTTGAATATCAAAGGACTAGTTCCTCACCCCAGGTCAGATTGGCAGGAATGTCGATGTGGCGGTAAGATTCCAAAAAAAAAAAAAAAAAAAAAAAAAAAAAAAAAAAAAAAAGTAAAAAAAAAAAAAAAAATCGAAAAAAATAAAAAAAAACAAAAGCAAACAAATAAA
>JBBPPX010000264.1:0-37307 GCA_038092235.1 Leccinum boreale | reverse complement strand
TATGAGTAGCTATGAATATACTATGACACTATGGCAACTATGTCAACTATGTCAAACTATGAGTCAACTATGAAGTACTATGCAACTATGAGAACTATGGCAAAATCCTTGTTTTGCTGATGCATGTCTGATCAACCAGAGGAAGTATGGGATCATGTAGCAGCAACAGAGCATGAATATCTTTTTAAATTCTTCATTCTTTGTCCAATTTATCCGGTTGCTGATCCATTTGAACTGATCCTTTTTACTGTTTAGATTCACTATGGCTCTCGTCACCCCTTCTGATTTCGTTGTTACCAAAGATCACATCTCTCATATTCCTGTTCTCGTCGGCACCTCTAACTATACCGAATAGGCCCTTGCCCTTTGAGGTCCTCTTTCCATGCTTGAAGGCTGGGTTTTTATTACCAGGCAGCATACTCATGCGCTGTGCACAGATGCAGATGCTAGAAACAAGTGGATTGGTGTCGATAACAAGATACTAGGCTTTCTCGCCACCACTCTGTCGCCTGAGCTCCAACAGCAAGTTGTCTGGGACTATGTTCAAGTCAACGCTGTCACCCATCTCTCTCTTGCACACACGCTCTGGACCAAAATGGAAGCATTGTTTGAAAAGAAAGGTATTTCCGGACAGTTCATGTTCTTCTCAGATCTGCTCCAAGTTAGGGTCGACACAAACAAGGTTTCTGAAGGACTCTCTACCACCACTTCCCTTTTCACACAACTTGAGGCTGCAGGTCTTACTGTACCTCAACATCTAAAGGCAATGATTCTTTTATCTTGTCTTCCTTCTACCTTCGACCAGATGATTTCCCACATCATACAGACTGTGGAGCAAGCCGACTTCACTATAGACACAATGCTTCCACGCATCTCAAAGGAAGTCAATACTCTTTGCTCTGGTCTCACCTCTCGCTCTCTCGCCCATAAACTTTCTTCTGCACCTCCCGTTCCTATGACATCTGGTTCTGTGGACTGGACTATAGCTCTTCGCCGAGGACCTGGTCCCCAACGTCCCTGGAATTCGGCTAACAACCGAAACCAGAGTTTTGGCAATAGTAACCAAAATGGTAATCATTTTCCAACCCAACAGTTGAGCTTCAACCAGAACAGAGGACGTGGTCGAGGAGGTTTTAGAGGTGGTCGTGGTTCTGCCTCTGCTAGATGTAGAAAGCATGACACTGACAACTTTCAGAAGAGGCAAGAGAAGCGGAAAGGTAAAGGACGCGCTCACGCTGTAGATGGCTTTGCCAACAGTGTTCGAGTTGATGATGGAACTGTCGATTTAGAATCAATGAGTATAGAGTTACCAGGTGATGAAGAATCACCTGAGATCTTTCAAACACAAGATGCTGGTGACGTTTCCGTCATTTATGATGAGTATGCTGATGAATACATGGTCACGGAAGCAGATGAGGAGGATCAGCGATCCACTGTTGCAGTTGCCGGATGGTCTCCATCTGAGATCTTACAAGTGGCACAATCTTCCCTCATTGAAGGAATGCTACATATCAGGACAATGGCTTTAACCAAGCTGGACCCAGTCAGTCTTCTCATACTCTACCGCAAAGAATTCCTTCTTATGTGAGACAGCAGATGGATCTTAGATCTGGTCGATGGAAGTTTCCCATTTTTATGGAGATAATCGGAGAAATGAAGATGGTTACTGGAAGTTTGGTTTTACTTCTAGAGATTGTGCCAATAGGCCTTACGATCCCGATTATGACGATTGGGGTCATCATGATTGTACTAGCTATGATAATGACGACTACAGCCGTGACTGCTACTCAGTGGGATCTAGTTCTCATAATGTTTCCCGTTCTACAGAGTTCCTCAAGGATCATTGGATGATCGATTCAGGTTGTTCTGATCATATTACCCCTTTCGAAACAGACTTTACTGTCTTGGGAGATGATACCAAATATGCTCGTATAGCTGATGGTAATTCAATTAAGATGGTTGGACCTGGGATTGTCCTACTCAAAGCATACGGACGAGATGAGCCACTCACCTTGAAAGGTGTATGGTATTCCCCTGATGCTTCCTGTCGACTTCTGTCAACAAATCAGTTGGGATTGGAAGGTTTTACAACCTTGATTGGCAAGACGACTGACATTTTAGACAAGCGAGGATGCCTTGTGGTTCGGGCTTTTGCCTCATCACCTGGCGACATTCTTCACTGGTTTTGGATGACTACATTCACTCCTACTGGAGATCTTCACACCTTGTGTTACGATTGTCTCCAGAGTTCTCCCTATGTCTTTTCTCTCTCTCTTTTTCCTTCTCTTATTGCCTTTACCTTCTGTTCACTATGTATCATAGATCTCAGGCAATTTTGCATCCTGTTCCACATCGCTGATGATCCAACCTTCCCCTACCTTCGTTCCTGAAGTTCTCTATCTTTGTTCTGACTTCTCTCTATCTATGACTTTTGACTCATGATGATATCTTTGCTTCATCATTCTTCTGTCATCGCTTACTGTACCATCATTTATCCGCAGCTTCTTACTCATCCATACTGCGGATGACTCATCCATTCCATACGATTCTATCATGTTCCATCTCGTAGTATTTAAAGACCACCTTCGCGTTTTGTAACGCCCAAGCTAGAGCTACTTGGAATACACTCTGAGTCTCCTGCAATCCTTCGAGTCCTTAGTCCCTTCATCCCTCAGTACCTCAGCCCTCTTTGGGTGTGATCCCCTCTTAGTACCTTTGTCTCAAAGTCTCACCAGACGTTACGTTTGCTCGACTACTACTCCTAGGTCCCTAGTCTTCGCCCACTCTTCAAGTCTACATCCAACCCTGCCCAGGCCAGCTGTAACACCTTGCAGGATGTCTCTTCATTTGAACTTTGGCATTGCCATTTTGGACACAGTTCGGACAACGCTCTTCGACATGCTTTGACAAATACCAAAGGAGTTCCAAAACTCATTCCACCCTTGGACTCTACCCCACCCTGTCATGGTTGCTAGTTGGGCAAAGCTCATGAACGTCCCCTTGGTCCTTCAGACAAACGGTCTGCCCATGTCCTCGGTTTGATTCATACTGATCTTGTGGAGCTTCCTACAGAATCTTGCGTTTGCAATCGCTACTTTCTGACTTTCATTGATGACTGTAGTGCTTTTGCTTTCCTTGCATTTCTTTGGTGCAAGAGTGACACTGCTACATGCTTTCGTGAGTTGGTTCTCCATGCGGAGACCTTGACTGGTCTTTCCATTACCTCTGTATGTTCGGACCATAGGGGGGAATATCTTGAACAAGAGCTTTTATAGTTCTTCACGTCCAAAGGTATCTCTCGCCAATATTCTGTTTTGCATTTGCTACAACAGAACGGTCAAGCAGAGAGATTCAACCGAACCATCATGGAAAAAGCTCAGGCTATATGCTTGAATACTTATCTACTGAATTCATCCTGGCAAGACGCAGTTGAAACTGTGCTACACCTCTACAATAGACAACCCATGCGTTGTCATGGTTGGAAGACTCCCTCAGAGATCTTTATCACAACAAAACCTGATGTTTCTTACTTCCGAGTCTTCAGCTGTAAAGCTTATGTTTTCATACCAAAGGATCAACGAGCCAATAAACTAGCACCAAAGGCTGAGAAGATGATATTTCTTGGTTACAAACAAGGCTCCAAGGCTTATCAGTAACTTGAAGCTACTCCTCGAGCACATCAATGTTTTCACACGTCAATGGGAATCTTGTGTTCTAGGCAATGCTACAGAATATCTGGGCATGCGCATTACCAGAGATCGTAAAAAACGAACTCTGAGACTAGACCAAATTTCCTATGCTGAAAAAGTAATTAAAAGATTCCAGCTAGAGAATGCAAAACATGCAAGAACACCACTGCCTTCCGGATATATTCCGAGTCCTAATGAGCAGAAAGAAGATTCAAAACAATGATCCCATTATTAATCGGTGATCGGATCTCTTCTGTATATCATGCTGGACACACGACCAGATCATGCTTACTCTGTAATCAAGATGTCACAGTTCTCTGCAAATCCTTCCGATGACCACCTCAATCAAGCGCTCTATATTGTTCGATACCTCACTTATACCCAGAATGTGTCGATCACATTCAATGGACTTGCTAAGAATTCTAGCTTTACAGCATACTGTGACACTGACTAGGCCGGTGACCAAGACACAAGACACTCTACTTCTGGCTACTGCATCATCCTTGCAGACGCTATCGTTTCCAGGAGTTCACGACATCAGAAAGTAGTTTCTCTTTCTTCCACAGAAGCAGAGTACATTACCATGACCAAAGTTGCCAAGCAAATTGAGTGGCTTCAAAACCTCTTTGCTGAGATTGGTCATGAGATCAAACATCCAATACCACTTAACTGTGATAATCAGGGTGCTATGTTTCTTGCTTCAAATCCTGCTCAAGAAGGACAATTGAAGCATATCGCTATTCAATATCACTATATCCAAGATGTGGTCCAAGAGTTCAAAACTCTTGAGCTTTGATTCAGCTGTCACTGAGTCAATAACGCTATTGGCTGATTACTCAGCCTTATCTCTTTGCTTATTGATCATGTTCGAGTTACTTATGCCATTGGTTAGAACTTCTTACATGATACTCTAGAATGTTCTTTTAACATTCCTTTCTACAATATGTACAAACACATGTTGTAGTATATAAGGGCCTAAGCCTGACCCTTGAATATCAGGTCACTTTCACACTCTTACAAGTGATTGATACCTCGTCTTAGCTTACACTTTGACTCACTATACCTAGTAAGTTCTCTACTAGAGCACTCTTTATTTCCTACTTCGAGATCCCCTCGGTCTGCACAGAAAAGGTCCCAGATAGGACTTCTTTAGCACTATCCAGGTGTCGAGTACTATAGTCCACATGCATACTATTTTTTTGTTTTTCTAGAGGGGAAGGGGTCGTACTCGATACAATCTCCCTTACTCTTTTCCCTGAGTCACTTCGAGATCTCGGAAATAAGCCCTAGCGGCTTCCAAATCTAATCCTTGTATCATCTTTCGACCAATTAGATGATTGAGTGGTTTGTTGGTTTGTTGAAGCAGTTCCTTCTGCGGCCACTCACAAATTTTGTGATTTGAATTTTGGACATTCCTTTCTATGTCCGCCTCTAGAGAATCCACAATTGTTGCATCTAGTCGATGCCTTCTTGCATTTCTTCACACGATGCCCATTGCCTCAACAATTGTAACATCCCAGAGATGTCTTTCGGACATTGGTGGTAGTCATGGTGGCGTCAATATCCATGGCGTTGGGATCGCGACGGTGGAAGGAGGAAGTTTGAGTTTCAAAGGCCTCGATAGCATTGGCATATTTCTGCATGGTAGCAATGAATTGGGGAATTTGATTAGGCCTTTCTCCTTGTAGGAACATATGTTTGATAATGTCTTGTCGACTGTTCCGTTCTAAGAGTGCAATTCCCATCATAGGATCACATTTGGCCTGATCATAGAGAGCTATCCATGTTGGTAGGAAAACCTGTATACACTCTTTTCCTTGTTTCTTATCCATGAGTTTCTGAAGGGCAATGTCCCTTTCGTTACCAATTCGGAAACGTCTGTCGAGAAGCTTTTCTAATTCCTTGGGACTGGGCCAAAGGATTACGTCAAGACCTCGTCGCGTTTTTAACTTGTTTCTGGCCCAGGCGCCAGCACCATTTTTGTCCTTTCTCCAATGTCACCTATTCAAGATGTACCACCAGGCATCCTTGCTTATTGTTGGTGAATGTCTCAGCATTGACTTTGATCTAAGCCATCATCTTAGTCCATCATTCATCGTATCGACTGTAGGTTCCATCAAAGTTCCTTGGATCTGGGATTATTTCAGCTCTCTTCTTCAAGTTTGAGGAGGACCCTTGTGAAGATTGAGAGGCTGCGGTGATGGCGGCAATGGCAGCGAGGGTTTCGGGGTATAAGGATGACATCGGGAGAAGGGGTTCTTCGTCTTCTTGGTTGAGGCGATTGTGGGCTCGCTGGGTGTTGTCCTGAGCTTCTCTGAGTTTGTCCTTCCGTTCGTCAATCATCGAGTAAAGCAATGCAAGTCAATCTTCGAGGTTTGACGACAGCGGGGGCTGAATTCTTGAGCTCGATGCTCTCATTGGATTTGATGGTGTGGATGGGGCGATTGACATTGAGGGGTAGTCGTCATTTGACATGATTGTCAATCTCGAATTCTATGTGACTTGCATAGGTGTAATAGGGATCTACGTAAGTGGGGACAAAGTCGCCATCGAGGAATTGCAGGAATTGATTTTTAAGCCAAATGGGCCAATCACCGACTATGTCGAGTTTAAAGCCTCTAATGTAATCGTCGTTTGGATCTTCTTCTTGTATTGGGAGATGAGGAACAGGAAAGATTTCTCGCACAGCAAGGGATACGTTCTCGAAGGTTACCAGAATGTTGGGTGGGTTTTTAGTACACGTGTGTACTAAGTAGGCCAGTTAAGGATGGTTTGTTCCTGTAAGTATGCTACAAAGTTTTGATCATGTGCTTCGTGTAGTGCCACAAGTTCTTCTTGACTAGGAAGAGTAACCGGTTCAGGGCAGTTTCATATTCTTCCCAACCGTTATCGGACCACTGAGTGTTTACGTCATATGGGTCGGGTTCTGCAGGCCGATGATAGTCGGGGCTAAGGAAGCTTAGTTTGAATTCTCTTCCAGTAATGATCAATTCAAGGTGGTATCCTTCTTCTTGGTTGGACAAGTGGTAGAAGAGGGTGGCAATAAGGGTGAAGCAGTATATGAAAGCAACCATTCCAATGAGGACAATGAGGGTGATGCTCATATAACAAGGAGGATCTCACAAAGAGTCACTTCACTTGGATCTGTAAAGAACCTTTGACGAGATGCTACCTCACGAGGATAGCCTAGGGGTGAATGGAGGAACCAGAGAGTGCACACAGGCGATATCTGTTGCCCGTCAAGCAGATGGGTAGGTAATACCTGTGGATTGTGTAGGTTATATCACATGCAACCTCGATAACAATTATGCTCGTATGACAGCGTGTGCTGACCCACTATACACAGGATAGGGATTGATACTATCAGCAGCGACTAGTTGTGTCCTCTTGAATGAGGTCAAACTGCTAGCAAAGCGAACTGCTTTGTGGGATGTACAGTCCCATGATACAATTTAGGTCACGGTTCGTAATCTGTGGACGGTGACCTGGTCAAGGGTTCTCGATTTACTTCTGATAGAAAGATTCTCCCTGATGTCTGGGATCCGACAATAATGAAGCGGTTTAGATAAAAGTGTTTGACACATGTACCGGTGTTGGGTGAGGTGGAATAGTAAAGTAGTCTTGTTCTTATGAAGGCAACCTAAATCCTAACGGACTATAGCACCTCAACTCGAACTTAACTATGGGAAGGGGACTGTGTAGGATGGAGGAAATCCAACCAGAACAAGACTAGCTTGTTCGGTTGTTGTATTCAAGTATTTATACTATTGACATGTGTGCACAGACCAGCTTAGGGCAGGTCTGGATAAGCTATGCTAACTCATATAGTAACGTGTCAACGAGTGTCATGAAGATAAAGGTACAGGTCACGTGATGTTGACTAAGCAAGTCACATGATACGAAATGTAAGAGAAAGTTGGTAAGGTCGAAAGAGGTCATGTGATGCTGACTAAGCAGGTCACGTGACTGAATTTAGTACACATGTGTACTATAAAAATAAAGAAACGTAACAGATTTTTATTGCTTTAGACGAGGAGGATACTAGTACAGGTGTACACGTAGCGATAGGAGAGCCTTGTGTCGAACGAGGTTTCCTTTTCAAAAATCCAGAGGGAAAGCTGCTTTTTCTACAACCTTTATTTCATCATCATCATCATCACTCTTGATTTCCTCTAAGTGGGTAAGTCCTCTTCTTCAGCTTTGGCGACCTTCTTGGTTGTTCCTTTGAAAGAGGAAGAGTTGGTCGAGAATGTGGAGCAGGAGGCAGCATTGTGTCCAGATTTTCTGTAGTGAAGACAAAGTTTTTGTTTGAAGTATTGTTCTCTTTCAGAAGGGGTGAGCTGAGGGATGCGAACAGTGTCAACATCCATGGCAAAGTCAGGGTCTCGTTCTCTAGTGCTGTTGGTGGAAGTAGGGGTGAAGGGGTTGGCAAATGATCACCTTTTGTGTTGCTGGGAGGTGAGGAAGGCTCTATGTTGCTGGTCGTTGATCCTTTGGGTGTGAGAGTACCATTTAGCGATGGTAGTAGGGACTACTTCCATAAGATAAATTTTTCCGGATAGGGAAGGGGGAATACCTGAGGAGAAGTAGTGTCAAAGGGTGGACTCTTCAGTGACTTTGGAGATAGCAATGTTGCTTTGGAACTGGGAGATGTATTGAGCGAGGGACATAGAATATTTCCCAGGAGATTTCTTGATCATTCTCTCGGTAGTAAGCCAAGTGAGGGTGTTAGCTGCAGAGTTGGAGTGCTCGAAACTTGCTTTGAAGTCCTTGAGAAACTCTTTCCAAGTCCCAAGGGTAGTTCTTCCATTGTCGAGGTGTTTTGAGATGAAGGTATTGGCCCAGGTAGCAGTGTTTTCTTCTTTTATGAAGGATAGGCAATAGCAGATCTTCCTCTTATCTGTGTTATAGATCTCTTTATTGATGACCAGGTATCTTCCTACAGAATGTAGCCATGGTAAGGCCTTGCAATGATTCCCATCATACTGGTCAAGCTGGGAAAGATGAAGCTCAATGGATTTGGACATGATAGGAGGTGGTAGGATAGGAGGTGGTCGAGGTAATGGGGAAGGAGGGAAGAAGATGTTTCTGCTAGGGGCGGTGGAGGTGGGAGAGGGAGGGGTAGGTGGTCGAGGAAGGACTAGGGTCGAGGAGAGCTGGTGGGTGAGTTCTGTGTCAAGGGAAAGGGTTTCTTCCTGCTCATCATTAGAGAGGGGGGGTAGGTCTAGGTCTGTCTCGTCCTCGTCGCTCGAGCATTGAGGAGGGATGTCTGGGGAGTCTGGGTTCGAGGGTTCTCCTCTCCAAGAAGAGGTGGATAGTGATGCTGGTGGGACGAAATGGCTAAAGGGTTTCGAGGGATGAATGGAGTGTTCCACTTGGGTTGTTGGTAGGGGGTTCTCGAAGAAATGATGCGGGACAGTTCACAGCGATGGTGACCATAAAGATAAGCTAGAGCTTTTGTTACAGCTGGCCCAGGTAGGGTCAGATGTTGACTTGGAGGGTGTGCGAAGACTAGTGACGAAGGAGTAGTCGAGCCAGCATAATGCCTGGCGAGACTCTAAGACAAAGGTACTAAGGGTCAAAGAGTCGAGGGACTCGAAGGATTTTCAGGAGACTTAGAGTATATTCCAAGTAGCTCTAGCTTAGGGTTTACAACAGCAATGCGATAGTCCTTAAGTACTACTAGCATGGAACATGATGGAATCATGAGGAAGAGATATGTCATCTGCAGTATGGATGAGTAAGAAGCTGTGGAGAATTAATCATACAGTGATCAATGATGACAAAATGATGACGAGGCTATGACGAAGCCATGATTCAGAGGATTGGAACAAAGATAGGAAAGATAAGGAATGGAGATAGGAAAGATAAGGAACAATGATAGGAGAAAAGTGAATCGTCAGCACTGTGGAACAAGACAAGAAATCGCTTGAGATCTATGATACAAGGTGAAGACAAGTAAAGGCGATAGGCGAAGGGAAAAGAGACATAGTGAGAACTCAGGAGTCATAACAGGCTAGCCCTGATGTCATTTGGGATTATCTCAAGGTGTTGATAGGCTGATCCACCACTCTTTGAGTGTCTGGAGTCTTTTTTCACTGGGCTAGCCCATCTATTGGGTGTCAAGGGTCCTTTTTTGCCATTTTTTGCCACACTTTTGATAACTTTAGCATCATAAATAAGCTCTATGATACCACAATGGGGCTATCTTATCATCATGCAATCTGAGCAATTGCTGCAGGAGAGCCAGATAAATATCTATTTGTACCATTGTGCTGAAAAATAGCTGTATAATTAATTGTAAGAATACAAACCAAAATAGAAAACAAACTTTCACATGAATACATGTAACTGGCTAAATGAAATGCAGTAGATAGAAATACTAGCATTGCCAGTGGAAAGAAGACATGCTCACCCCCTCTCGTCACTGCCCATTCCGGCATCAATGACATTTGTCG
Organism: Leccinum boreale; assembly: GCA_038092235.1. Classification (NCBI taxonomy): domain Eukaryota; kingdom Fungi; phylum Basidiomycota; class Agaricomycetes; order Boletales; family Boletaceae; genus Leccinum; species Leccinum boreale. The sequence continues at coordinate 27,160 of JBBPPX010000264.1, read as the reverse complement.
TCATGTCGTGTCCATTGTTGGTGCTGTTTCCATCTGAGTTATCGCGTCGTTGTCATGTTGTGAGTCACCAAGTCAGTGTCGTGTGAATTCCACTCATTTCCCTTGCCTTCTGACAGCACACTCCTCATCTGCAGTGATGACACGATGACAATGTGACGTCACAGTGGCACCACAATAGTATAACATTGATAACTCAATGATGATGAGGACGACGGAACAACAATGCAATGTGGCACCACAATATGCCCTGTGATGATGGTGTGCCACTAATTGTGTTCTTCTGACGACATTTCGGACCAAATAATGAATGTTGTAATTTTACATAGAATATAGGCCTGCCAACTGCTTGACAAAAACATATTCGTGAGATGGGTGCAAAATACAAATCTTGTTCTGTACTACCATCATTGGCTGAAATAGTTAATTCACACTGGAAGGTAAATTTGGACACAACCAATTCGAAAAGTACAACCTCTCTCTCACACACCTCTGTGCTGGTGGGTCCAGGATTGCCCATAGTATATTGCAGCAAATGTTCCGCAGCCAAGCAAAGTGAAGTGCATGAACTTTTAACTAACTTATTATGTAATCTTGCAAGTTTAAAAACAGTTAATTACTGCCTGCTATTAATCAGTAAAAAAAAATGGGCTTTGCCTTGAGCAAAACTCATTATGTTAGTGGGATGACCCTTACTAATTCCTGTTTGTGGCTTGAATTCAGGAGCTGTGATTAGACAATAGGCCCACAGAAAGTGTCTTTGTTGATAACAGCACGAGCAGTTTTGCAGATTAGTAGTACGGGAGCGCCACTCTTTGGAGCTTCTCAGCTTGCCCAATGGCTTATAGCGTTTTCGCATGACCACATCAGTAAAACCCTAACTTTGTCACAGGTTTTATTGTCAATGACAGTATTCACAGGTCCTTGACAGCTAGCAACAGATTTATCAAAATTGACAGGTGACCGACAAGATCTACAGATAAGCACAGGTTTTGACATACACTAGTATGCACTACTACACATGGTGACAGTCCTAGTAGTAGTACTACTATATGGGAAACTGATTAATTTGATAGGAATCATAGGATAAATATCTTCTATTGCTGCAAGCTGGTCATAAGAATCAAGTACTGTACTTAATTAATTCAATTTGTCATCATGTGTCACAGTTGTTGTCATGCCTGTAGTTGTACAAATTTATTGGTGTAGCTACTAACACAAGACCACTGGCAAAAAATTGAGTATATTATTCTAATGTAATTACTATACTAGGGTCACTGTTGGCGACTGGTTTGAACCTTGCTGGTACTGCCCAACTTGAAGTAAACAGATGCCATAGAGAAGCTTAGCTACTGATGAGTGATACAGATGTTGGTGTTCAATGGAAGCAAGCTACTACTATAAGTTAGAAATACAATACTAGTATGTGGGTAACAGTCTGTAATCCCTGAACATGTAAGTGTGTACAGCCTCCATTGAACCTGAGCAACCCAAGCAACCTCTCTATGACCTAAGCAACCTATAATCCTAATGAAGATTATTTGTTGTTATTTAGAATCTCAGCATGAAGTCAGAATCCATGACCACCTTGCCAGCTGCTAAGGTAATTCAAATCACATATGACAGAAGTCAGAATCAGAAACAGTATGAGTTAAAGCCCTAGACCTTGGTTAACAAACAGTGTACATACTAGGTGCATCTCGCAGAGGCAATTGATCATCAAATATATCGAGTCCCACTGAGATTCAAGTTTGACATCTTGGTTGAGCTGTTGTTTAGTGATAGCTTGAGCTTCAATGAGGTCAAAATGATGCCGGTGTCACATTGTAATTGAATCAGATGGGCACAAACTATCTTTTACATGCAAAACATATTACAGAAAAAGAAGTATACTCAAGTTGCCACTGTACATTGTACACAAACTTTACTCTCACAGCCTCGCCCAGAGACTGTATAGATGAGTGGCTGTGTATCAGGTTAGGGGCTAGTCTGTACAGGTTTGTGAAGGTCTGTATTACTAGGTACCTCTCTGTAGGGTCTGTGGGTCTATGCAACTCTGCACAGTTCTGTGAAGCCAAGGGTGGGTTTGTTGATGCTCGTCAAAGTCAAAGTTGTCATGTTGAAGTCTGGCCAAGGTTACGTCGTTTGAACGAGCTCTAGTGGAGGGTGTGAGGGATAGAGTGCCAAGGAAAGGAGGTATGCACCCTTATTCATTGTTGCAATCGTTGTCCTCACACCCTCACTGTTGCCCTCATTGAAGTCAAAGTCGTCACGTTGAAGTCTAGCAAAGGGTGAGCAAGGGACAGAAAGCGAGGGGGACATACGCACCTTTACCCTCATCGCGTAGTGGTCATTGTCGTGTCACTGTTGCACCACCAGTCAGTATTGTGCCCTTGTCACGTCGTCATCTTCGACTTCTTTTGAACAAGGTCTAGCAGAAGGTGAGAGGGACAGAGAGAGGGAATGAGGTACAAACCCTTTCCATTGTTGCAATCATTGTTCTCGCACCTTCACCATTGCCCTCGAAGGCAAAGTCGTCACATTGAAGTCTAGTGGAGGGTAAGCGAGGGACAGAAAGCAAGGGGGAAGTACGCACCTTTACCCTCATTGTGTAGTGGTTATTGTCATCGTGTTGTTGTCGCACCGCCACTGGTCAGCATTGCACCCGTGTCACATTGTCTTCGACATCTTCATCAGCAAACCAACACTTGTCTAGACAGGTCTGGCCAGTACTGGACAGCTTCCCTAGGGTGACAGATGTCCACAGCAATGTGGGAATCCCAACTGGCTCGATCTGGCCAGTACCCCTTAGTCTGTGACAGACTGCACAGAGTCTGACAGAATATGACAAAGTGACACAGAGCCTGACAGTGAGACCCAGTCCAGTCCAAATATTGCTAGATAGCTCATGCAATGCCAATATCCAGAATTATAATCACCTCAAATTCATTGATGACTATACTATGTACATGTTGTACTACTATATACATACATCTGATATATAATGAACATAGATAGACTTACTATCATCTACTACCAACCATAGTGAAAAGTCTACAAAGCAAAATAAGTATCCAGTCAAAGAAAGTCACACAACACTTACTGCCACTGGCAACCATAGTACAAAGTCTATGAAGAAAAGTTGAGCTAAGTCAGTAACTGAATAAAGGAAAGCAGTGATGCACCTACCAAAATAATAATATCCAATAGTGGATGAGGAAGTGTGATGGAATGGAAGTGTTGAAGTGTTGAAGTGTTGTGGTGTTGAATAGAGATGGTAGTGGTGGAGGAAAGAGAGAGTGTGGGAATTAAAATTGAAGAGTGCTGGCTTTAAATACCTGGTGGCTGCTGACTTCGAAAATTTACAATTTGTAAGCATACACAACACAAATCAGGCAAGTTATGTCAGCAACACAACACAAATTGTGCTAAGTCTTTCTGCTACGTTGCTTTACACATTGCTACACTTTTGCTACACATGACCAAGCACACTAACCAGACATAACGAAGCAGGAATCCTAACCAGATACTAACCAATCATGACTGGGCACACAAACCAAACATAACAAGATATGACCCCTAACCAGACACTAATCAAGCTTGTCCAGGCACACTAACCAGACATAACAAAGTATTTTCAGACACACTAACCAGAACTAACAAAGCAGGATCCTAACCAGGCACTAACCAAGTACTAACCAGACACTAACCAAGAAACTGATCTGCAACTTTGTACCGTGGGAATTGGGCGCTTAGTAGTGGCTGTATCAGAGGTGGTATGGACAATTTCCTTTTATATGAGACATGGATCACATGATTCTGATCACAGGCAGCTGAGATATAACCAATATGAGGTCTAGCAGAGGGTGAGAGGGACAGAGAGAAGAAAGGAGGTAGTAGTACATACTCTTACTATTCATTGTCATGATCATTGTCCTCGCACCCTTACTGCACCCTCACTGTTGCCCTCGTCTCATTGAAGTTGTCGCGTTAAAGTCTAGCAGAGAATGAGCAAGGGACAGAAAGCAATACATACACACCTTTACCCTCATTGCATAGTGGTCATCATGGTGTCATTGTCGCACCACCAGTCAGCGACTCAGTGTTGCGCCCTCATCACGTTGTCATCTTTGATGTCTTTTGAATGAGGTCCAGCAGAGGGTGAGAGAGACAGAGAGAGAGAACAGTGAGGTACGCACCCTTATCCATTGTTGCGATCGTTGTCCTCGCACCCTAACCATTGCCCTTGTTGAAGTCGTCACGTTGAAGTCTGGCTGCTGAGGTGAGGAAGGGACAGAGAGTGAGGGGGAGGTACACACCATTGCCGTTATTGCACCATGACCTCATTGCACAGTGGTCATTGTTGTGTTGTTGTCGCACCGCCGGTTGGTGTTGCGCCCTCGGTCATTTGAATGAGGTCTAGCGGAGGGTGAGAGGGACAGAGAGAGAGAAGGAGGAGGTACGAACTCTTTCCATCATTGCAATTGTTGTCCTCGCACCCTCACTATTGCACTCGAAGTCGAAGTCATTGTGTTGAAGTCTGGCTGAGGTGAGGGAGGGACACAGAGCAAGGGGCATAGAAAGGCTATGCTCTAATCCAAAGAGGAGAGCGGCTTTCTATGGGGCGCAGCAAGGGCAACGAGAGGCAATGGTCTAGTAGAGACTTACTAGAGTGTTGAGGAGTTGAGAGAGCTACAGCAAATAGACTCGACAGTGGTGGTAAGAGTCGAAGAAGTCTTATTAGACAGTGGCCTGAAGGGCCTACTATATATACACAAAAATTGGTTATATCTCGGCTGCCTGTGATCAGAATCATGTGATCTATGGCTCATATAAATGGAAATCGTCCATACTACCTCCGATACACCCACTACTAAGCGCCCAATTCCCACAGTACAAAGTTGTGGATCAGTTTCTTGGTTAGTGTCTGGTTAGTACTTGGTTAGTGCAGGGTTAGGATCCTGCTTTGTTAGTTCCGGTTAGTGTGCCTGAAAATACTTATAATGTTAGTGTCTGGTTAGGATCCTATTTTTTTAGTTCTGGTTAGTGTGCCTTGTCATGCTTAGTTAGTGTCTGGTTAGGATTCCTGCTTTGTTATGCCTGGTTAGGATTCATGTTTTGTTATGTCTGGCCTGATTTGTATTGTGTATGCATACAAATTGTAAAATTTCGAAGTCAGCAGCCACCAGGTATTTAAAGCCAGCACTCTTCAACTTTAATTCCCACATGGTGTGATGGTGTTCGAATGAAGGAGAGGTGTTTGAATGAAGAGGAAGCAGACGATTGCCCAGGGCCCAATTCTGATCTTTAAAAACATCAGTCTGCACAACATGTTGGGATTGGAGTCAACTGTGCCATACCATAATTGGTTCGGAAACTTCATATGTGCACCTCAAGGCTCAAGGATGAGCTTGGTTCAGATGGCAATTAAACAATCGGCTGAGTGACCGCAAGCTTTGTAGCGCTCTGCGCTACTTGTAACCATCACCATTGGATTCCCCATGGTCGATAACCCTATCAAACTTTTCTCCTTGAGGTTCTAGACCCTTGTGGTCGCTCTACACACCTTTATCTTCTTTTCTTCGAGTTGTGATTACTTTTCCCACAATTGTGGCTGATTGTGGCTGCTACTTGTTTGCCAGTATTTACAGCCACTAAACATAAGCCTTGGAGTGCTCTGATCCGTTTCCCTTGGTTACTCACAGTGGACTCCTGTGTGACCTACAAGTCCCTTTTAGTGGTTATCCCACCCCCACAAGCTTTCTGCACTTATCACTTTGGACGGATTACATTATGGTACCAGTCCTGATAACATTTGTGGCCGGTGGCTTTAGCAGCCAGTACCATCATGTTCTGAACAATAAGCCAATTGATGCGAAGAAGAATCTGGGCATCCTTCAATGTAGACACTTCGGCATCAGGGTAGAGCTTTTGGGTCAATGCAATGATTGACTGTTGCACCTTCTCCAACCCCTCATGCAGTTTCGACTGGACATCGTCCAACGAGGCTGCTGAAACCAGATCCTGATCCGGGAGATTCCAGGTAGGACAATGTTAGTCAGTCTGACCCAGACGTGACTCTGAGAAATCTGTGACCAAAACTGAAATCACGTACTCCTCATGTCGGCAAATCTTCATCTATACCAATGGGCTTGCCCACACAGTCCTTGACCCATATAAAATATTCAATAGAAGCAATGTCGCACCAGGTGTATTCGGTGATTACAATAGGCCTGAGAGTGTATTGTTCATCGACAACAGAGCTCAATGTGTCAGATGGCCAGAGATGAAAGAAGGACTTTGCATCTCAACACCACCCCTCCAAGTCCTTGGAAAAAACCTCCAGGCTTCTAAACCCTCGCTTGGTTGAGCGTAACTCTGAGATTCAGTGACAGAAATCATGATGGCCAGAACAATCTCAGGACGAGCGAGAATCTCTTTCTTAATCTTCTCCCTCAAATTATCTCTATCCTGAGAAAAGGTACACTCTATGATTGCCAGGACCTCGGTGTTCTCATCTCCCTCCCACGACGTGAAAATGAGGGTAAGATCAGGAGTGGAGCTGAATGCAGTTTTCAATGATTTGAAGGTGAAGTTCCCCTCGACTCTCATGTGGAGCTACTTCCTGTCCATGGGGAGGGTACCAAGTGCGGATGATATTGCCTCTCGAATTTCCGAAATGGGTCCTTCGTGGGCTGGATGTGGTGATTTTACTTGAAGAATGTGTCGTTCAGGGTCAAATGATAAGCTATCACAGCCGTCACATATGTTCCTGGCCCGGGCATAGTAAGCAAAAGCAATTGTCTCTCCTGTTGCGCGGCTGCCTGTCAAAGACTACATGTGATGCGATGGTTAGGTCACATCAGCTGGGTGACGTTTACGGTAAAATATGAGTTACTTTGGTTTATTTGTAATGAAGGGTGTTTTGCACGCAATATAATACTAATTTTTCTTTTCTTTTCTGTGTAGACTTTCTACTATTGTTGGTGAGTGTTACATATATCTGTTGATAGTCTATGTAACTGTCACTAGTATATCTCTATATGTATTGTAGTACAAATAATATATGATTGCATTTGACTATTTTGATATGATTTGAAATAAGCTACTAAGATTTGGAAGATGATCTGGAATATCATCCACTTCTGTCTGGTCTGTACAGCTCTGTATAGCTCTGTATGGTGAATCTATGATCTTTGTAGAGTCTGTACAGGGTAGTCTGTGCAGCTCTGTGGAGATAGGGGTACTCTGTGGAGTCTGTACAGATATGGGCTAGTCTGTACAGGTCTGTGGAGGTCTGTATTACTAGGTACCTTCCTGTAGGGTCTGTGGGTCTGTGCAACTCTGCACAGTTCTGTAAAGCCAAGGGTGGATTTGCTGATGTCAGTGTATGAACAGGCAATGCGGCCATCACCTCCGAGCATAAGCGATTACTCAAGTGATCTTCTGGGTTTGCTGTAGTATTGGTGACCGGGGCAGGCCCCATGGGAGAGCCCGGAGGGGAAACAATCTTTGTATGACTTGCAGCAGTGCGACGAGTCCCATGAGATACGGATAGGGTAGCAACTTTGTACTCAATGCATTGGGTGGAAGATGGCGCTGGAGGTGACTTGGTAGGAGTTCAAGTGCTTGAAATTGCAGCATCCTGAATGAACATGGCAAATGTGAAAACTCGGACCAGAATTGTAACCCATCACACTGGTCATGGTGGTAAGGAAGTTAGAGGGGGGGGAGGAATCTGAGGATCTGGGTGGAGCAAACCACACTGTCAAATTATCAAGGTGCCTGGCCAGAGGCTCTACCTATTACCTGAGCCTTTCAAACAAATGTGCTTGGAAACCTGTAGGCTGTAGGAAAATCAGAGATTAGTAGTATGACTTTCACTGAAACAGCCACACGTCGGAGAAGCTCAAAAAGCGGTGCTAAACTAGTCAACAATCAGAAAGTTGGAACTCCAAGTCACATACTGTTGAAACCTGGTTGTATGCCAAAAATCCCTCGCCTAGAAGAAGTAGACAATGATGATGAAGAAACTATTGGAAGGGTTCACTTCTCTTCCAAGAAGGATTTTCGAATTGGGAACTTCGATCAACACAAAGATCTCCTAGAGTTATGTGTGCACCTGTAATTGTATCCCAGTCTTCAAAATCTATGATGATATCTTTGCAATTCATTGTTCTCTCGTACACAATGAAAACCATCAACACTTGCACTCTCATAGACAGTGGTGCAGATATCTCCTGCATCGACTGGGACTTTATCAAAAGAAATCACCTCCCCACCGAGAAACTCGACACCCCTATCTTTGTTAGAAATGTAGACCAATCCACTAACAAAACAGAGAGATCCGTTACTCCAGCACCCTCTACTTGAACATCGAAGGAGTCGCCCAGAAGGTGCTATTCTATGTCATGTCCTGTGGAGAGGAAAACATCATTCTTGGACTCCCCTGGTTGAAGAAAACCAACCCCTCCATCGACTGGCAAACCCAGACTCTCTCCATCCCCAAAGATTGCAATGAATCTAAAGATCTCTATTCCACCTACGTTGCTGACACTTACAGACATGACTTCCACTTCCGACCACCATCCCGTTTTCCTTATAAACTCCCACGACATGTCTCCATAGACACCATCACTTAGAACAGACTCCACTCCTACCTTGACTATGAGAACAAACAAGGATACATCACCCGTGCTTGCAAAAATCGAGCTATCCAAAGGGTACTTTAAGGAGTACATTGCTTCGCCCCCTTAGGATTCCCACTTTGTGCTCACATCACCACCACCACCAAACTAGCAGTAGAAGCAGAAAAAGCTAAACCACCACTGACTAGGTTGAAAAGCACGGGTATGGGTAACACATAGAGGTCAAGGTACAGGTACTGAACGGGTCCGGGTCCAGGCCTGTGAATTTCATGTAAATACCCGTGTCTTTGCTACCTGTACCCATAGCTTAACCCATAGCTTAACCCATAGCTTATCCGAGCATGTAAGCTACTGTACTTTATGGACATTGTGTCATCTCCGTCTCCATTCCCGTTCCCATCGTCAACATCCCATCCTGTCCCATTGTCGTCTCCATCTCCGTTGTTGTCCCTGTTCACATTGACGCCACATTGTCACTGTTGCCATTGCAATGGTGCTGTGTCGTTGTTGTTGTATTGTCATCATGGTGTCTGGTTGTGTCGTGACCACATTATTGTGACTGCAGTGGCATCGTCGTTGCCACCGTTCATTGTGGTCGTGATGTGGTTGCCATTGTCGTGGCAGCATTGTTGTTGAGGGAGGAAAGGGAGACGATGATGATGACATTGATGACGATGCAATCATCATGATTGCGTCATCTGTAGAGGGAGGAGTGGAAATGGGAGAGAGGAAGAGGGAGAGGGAGATGACGACGAGGTGTCGTGTCGTGGCATCGTCTGTAGAGGGAGGAGTGGGAATTGGAGTGGGAGAGAGGGAGAGGGAGTCATTGTCGTTGTCATTGTCACCGTTGGTCGCCATTGTCTTTGTTGTGTCATCATTACAGTGTGCAGTGCCACATCACCATTATGTTGACGTGTGGATGTTGCACGAGGGAGGGAGTAGGGGCGGTGAGGATAGTGAGGACAAGAGCAAGGATGAGGACGAAGTCTGGAGTCACATGTGATGGAGCTTGTAACACTTGTAGGAACTTAGGAGTAGGCTCTACTGGTCTGTGTAGTAGGGACATCTCTACACAATAGTATCAACTGTGAGAGCCCCATGGAGCACAATCAAAACCTATGTAGGTTTTCTATGGATGGTTAAGCCATAGGACAGACATCTCACAAGTCTCATGTGACGATGAGCACTTGTAGTAAATGGTAGGCTGGTGTATTGAACCACCATCACTACCTTCTCTGTCTAACCTTATAAACAGCAAAGTATGTGCACAGCCACAAGGGGTGCATCACTACCTTCTCTGTCTAACCTTATAAACAGCAAAGTATGTGCACAGCCACAAGGGGTGCATCATATGTTTATGTCATTGTATTGGGGTCGGCCAAGTACACATGATAAAGGTAAGGTCGTTAGACCAAGTACCTAAAACACAAATGAAGTTAGTATGATTTCCCTCTACCGTCATATGGTAGATTATATCTAAAGACAAGTGATGTCAGTAGTTCATTTTGTTTATACTGAGTTTATTCTCAGTCTCATAGAGCTCAGACTCATTCCTCAACATTTACCAACTAAATGGAAGTTGTGTGTATGCAAAGGCATATCACATAGGAGGTCTATTCAGCAGTCTTGTATAGACTCAGGGTTATCCTTCTGTGAGTGCAGAAGTCCTTAAGGGACAGATAACCATCTGAAGGTCCACTATATATACTACAGGATATGTTTGTATCTATTGTGGTCCATAGAATATTGTAGAACATTCTTGATAATTAAGTAAGTAATTCATTATTCATCTCTAGAGATAGTCTTTGACATGACTATGCTCTTGATAGAGATTCTAGGACATAATGTGGTTTCACTAGTCATAGGTAATGATAGTAGATGGACTACTATATTTCCAACAATGAATCCTTCACCCCGAAAGTCAGGAAGATCTATCCTCTCTCCCCAGATGAACACAAAGCTACCAAAGACTTCCTAGACAAAAATCTCCACTCTGGGAAAATTAGACCCTCAAACTCTCCGCAAGCCTCCCCTTTCTTCTTTATAAAGATGAAGGATGGAAAACTCTGTCCCTGTCAAGATTACAGATATCTCAATGAACACACTGTCCACAACGCATATCCCCTCCCTCTGATCTCCGACCTTGTCGACAAACTTAGAGATGCTAAGGTTTTCACTAAATTCGACGTCCACTGGGGATACACTAACATCTGCATCAAAGATGGACACCAATGGAAAGCCGCCTTCATTACCCATAAAGGACTCTTCAAACCCACCATCATGTTCTTCGGTCTCACCAACTCCCCTGCTACTTTCCAATGGTTCATAAATGACTCATTCTGCAATATGATCACTGAAGGATGGCTTGTCATCTATATGGACGACCTCCTCATCTTCTCCCCTGACGATGAGACTCACACCGAACGCACAAAATGTGTCCTCCAACATATGAAAGAACTTGATCTTCGCCTACAACTCTCTAAATGTAACTTCGCTACCCCTGAGGTTGAATATCTGGGAATGATCATTAATCCAGGCCGCATTGCCATGGATCCCGTAAAATTAAACGGAATTGTTGCTTGGCCCACTGCCACAAAAGTAAAAGATGTTCGCTCCTTCTTTGGTTTCGCCAACTTCTACCAAAGATTCATCGCCGACTACTCACTCCTTGCTCAACCACTCATTGACCTCACCAAGAAAAACCTTGCTTGGAACTGGTCTCCTGCTTGTGAGCAAGCATTCCAAAACCTCAAATAACTCTTCCTGGCCAAACCAGTTGTCAATCATCCTGACCTCTCTGCACCCTGAGCTATCGCCACTGATGCCTCTGAATAGGCTACAGGTGCCATTTTTCTCCAAACCGACTCCAATGGCAATTGGCACCCATGTTCCTATCTCTCTCAATCCTTCTCCTCCATAGAACACAATGACTTCTCACAGTTATCCGCGCCCTTAAAGCTTGGCGACACTACCTTCACGGTTCTCCTTTTCCCATTCAGGTCTTCACCAATCATAAAAACCTCATGTACTTCCCCCAAGCCCAGAATCTCAGCCGCTGACAAGCTCGTTGGCTCCTTGACATCACCAACTTTGATCTCAAAATTGTCGATGTTCCTGGAAAACTTCTCGCTGGTCCTGATGCCCTCTCCCGCGCCAACCTGACCACTGCCCTTCGGACTCTTCAGACAATGAAGATGTTGTCCTCCTTCCTGACTCCCTCTTTGTCGAACTCATTGACTCCACTCTCGAATCACACATTGCCTCCTCCTCGAAAGACGATCCCCTCATTTTGCACGCCCTCCAAGCTTTGGACAGTCATGTTCCACCTGCATTTTGGTCTTGCCTTTCTGATTGGCAATCCCATTCCAGAGTCCTGACTTACAAAGGACGTGTCTATATTCCCCCGGATGACTCCCTTCGCCGCTCTATTCTTTTCCGCTGCCACAATCATGCCACAGCTGGTCATCCTGGTTACCTGAAAACCCGACAGCTCATCTCCGCCAAGTTTTGGTGGCCGGGCCTCACCCAGTACGTCCATAAATACGTTGAAGGTTGTGCCATCTGCCAGCAAAATAAGGAAAATATCCATCCTACCACGCCACCTCTCCTTCCAATGCCTTCCTTCTGCTCTCACCCCTTCCAACAGGTCTCCTGCAATCTCATCACTGATCTCCCTATCTCCACCAACTTTGATTCTCTCTTGGTCGTGGTCGACCACGGACTTATGAAGGGGGTAATTCTCTGCCCTACTTGGCCTTTATGACAAAATTATCTCAGATCAAGGCCCACAATTTGCCTCCACCTTTGCTAGAGAACTCGGAAGACTCCTAGGGTACAACCTCTCTCTCTCCGCAGCTTATCATCCCAATCTGATGGAGAAACTGAATATGTCAACCAAGAAGTCAAAACCTATCTCTGCATCTTCTGCGGCAACAACCCTACCTTGTGGTCAGAAATGATCTCCCATGCAGAATTTGCCCACAATCACCACCCTCACTCTGTCACTAGAAAATCTCCTTTTTCCCTCCTATATGGCTATGAACCTCGCGCTCTCCCATCGATCATTCCCGACACCAATGTTCCTGCTGTAGAAGAAAGACTCAAAGACCTCTCCGCTGCCAAAAATGAAGCACTTGCCTCCCACGAACTCGCCCACCGAGTCAAGGCCTCCTGATCCAATCGCCAATTCACCCAATTCTCTCTTGGTGAGACAGTATGGCTAGAAACCTGAAACCTGAAATGTGTTCTCACCCATTCTAAATTTGCCCCAAAACGCGAAGGACCCTTTACCATCACCAAAGTCTTATCACCCATTCCTCCAAACTCCCGCCTACCCAAAACTTGAAAGATTTCCAGGGACACGTTCCACACTTCCCTCTTATCCTCTTATCACGAAAACCCTGTCCATGGAAAGAACTTCCTTGTGCCACCACTGGACCTTATAGAAGGCAAAGAAGAGTATGAAATCAAAAAGATTCTATGCCACCGCAGAACCCCCCATCTTGCCGCATGTTCCTGATCCGATGGCATGGATATTCGGCCAAAGAAGACTCCTGGATTGCTGAGTCAGAGTTGCGGAATGCGAAAGACACTCTTCAAAACTATAGGAACCTTCACCCCTCCGTCTTCACCCCTTCCTCAGAACCTCCATCTATTTGTCATTCTACCCCTCGCAGAAAATCCTCCTGACCTCTCACAATGGCCCTTGAAATCGTCCACTACTCTTCTGAATCCTCCCCCTCTTCTCCTACCAATCTCACTTCCAACACTACTGCTGCCAGTTGGGACAATGATTCCAACCAAGAAAACATTCCCCGTTTCCATTGCTTCTACTCCTTCCTCTCGTTTTCTTGAAGCTATTATTTCTGTAGATGTTCCCATTTACGCTTACTGTCTTTGTGATGATTTCCCTGATGAGGTTTACGTTAATCTTCTTCGTACCCACATTACAAATTCTTGTCTTGCCACCCCCATTGGACATTACCTCGACGTTGGATCCCCTCTCCACTCCCTTTATTGTGCCTATCTTGAGGTCGAACGTCTCTCCCCGTCACTGCTCATCTCTCTGCCAATGTGAATGTTGCATTCACTAGCACCCTCATTATATCCATCTGAAACGAACTTCGAGGTTCCCTCTCTGTTGCCTTCTATCAGTTGGGCATGGGAGAATTCCTCTTAGACATGGACCGCTATATAGATGAGCTTTGCAGACAACCTAGGATGCCTACTCCTTATACTCCCTCAGCATCCTCATCCTCTCTTGGCAGCAATGAGATTGACACTTTAGACCGAGCCGAAGCCTGCTGGACTGGAGAAGAAGGCCATCTTGCCCTTCCTCCTACCCATCCTCGATATAATGAAGCTTGCTTTAATTACCACCACCTGTGTGAGAAGCCACCTTGTACCCTTTGTCCCTCAACCACAAGGCCTACACTCGTCTCTACCCGAGCCAAGGTAACAATATTATGCTATTTGACTTGAGATTTGTGATATCTCACCTGGTAATGTGTCGATCCATGTGATCTATGGCTCAGAAGATAGGTATATATGTTTACTACATTTAGTTTGCTACTGTTGGAGCATCAATCACACACGATCGAATGTGATCTACACATAGATTAACTGATCAAATCATGTATAACTCAAAAATGGTCATAGCTCAATCAGATCTTACCCGATTGATGTAATTATTAGCTCATATTACAGGTATAAATATATACTACCTCCGATACAGCCACTGCTAAGTGCAAAAAGTCACACACCCCTGAGCACATTAGCTGAGGATGACTTCTTCTGAGTTACGTTCAAACTCGAATGTTGTCGCAGACCACTCGCATACTCCTTTGCCTCGGGCACTGGTGTCGTCCTCTCAAGTTTATTAGGACAGAAGATCTTCACAAGGTCACAAGCTTGCCAGATTTGAAGCCGGGTGAGGAGGCTGAGTTAGAGATAGGATGGAATTCGATTAGTGCCATGTAGTAGTAGTATCGTGTTTGTCATATGTTGCCAACATACCATGGTCCACGGACTGCTGCCCCCTGTAGGTGTACCCACTTTGGATACAGGTACAGATATATTTTTGCAAATCCATGGGAAAAACTCTTGATGAGGGTATGGATATGTAGCCGGGTAACGGTGTAGGTGTGCGGCTGGGTACCCACAGGTTTACCCGTGCGATTGCCTAATGCTTATACATCAAGGATATAGGAGGGCGAAACACCCCCCATGAAGTAGTTCATATGGTGGAAGACAAGTATCGCTTATACAATAAAGGCACACAGACAAAAAAATGTGATGACTCCTTGAGCTTCTGGAACATAAGATACTTTGAAACAGGATCACTCCAATCCTGGGCAAGGAAGTGAGGGAAGCAATTGACGAGCTCATCAAGGACATGCATGGATGACAAAGAATTTGCCATTGTAGAACTCATGTAGTACTCTATGTTAGTTATATTATACTTGCTTATCTCATGCTGATTCCCAAGTTCAATGTTCTTGGCTTGCTAAGTCCCAGTATTCATGATCCCTGGTGTACAAGTGCATTTGACGTCAATAACTCCAAGTCTCTTCTGTGACAACTATAGCTTCAAACTGGAGAAATAAATTGGCTCTGGGGCATCTAGTCAGTTATAATGGATGTGATTCATTGCACAGATAGCTCAAATCTAACAACCTGCCATGACAGCAACACAGGGACTGTTTTTCGTTTTTCCGCTTCTACTATATGACACTAGTCTCAACAATTGTTTGCTGGATCACGAATACTGTGTCCTCTCGCAGTTACATGGAATTGCTGGGATTCCCCAGTCCATCTGGTTTGGCTGATAATCCGGGCACCATGTACTTGTCCTCGATTACCTTGATCAGTCGCTTAAAGATGTTTTTGATATGTGTGGGCAGACTTCAGTAACAGTAACAGTAACAGTAACAGTCCCTCAAAGAAAGTCTCCTTGTATTACAAACACCAATAGGCTAGGGCTGGCAGGAAAGGACTTGAATATTTGTATTTATCTCAGAAAACATGTGTGGTACACCACATTGTAGTTGCAGTTTCATTGGTTGGAGGTCAAGTTGAGTCACATCTGACTATGTGTCACATACTCATAAATAAACTTTTGTGCTTACATATTACCCTTGCCAGTTTCAGTAGGCTGAAATCTTCTGAGTAATAGTCTGATGGGGCCAGAATGGGCTCGCTTTGCATGTGCTGCCACATTCACTTCACATTCTTCACACTATACTAATCCAGATCTTCTATTGTCTTGACTTAAGAACTATCTTGTCATTTGATATTGCCCTAAGCTAGAGCTACTTGGAATATCACCTCTAAGTTCTAAGCCCTCTTTGAGTCCTTTGATCCTTTGACCCTCAGTCCCTCTGCCTTCTTAGGTGTGATCCCTCCTCAGTACCTAACCAGACACTAACAAAGCAGGAATCCTAATCAGACCACATTTCCATGATTGACTTTCATGAACTCATGTGTACTGATTTCTCCCTATATCTCTAAATGACCAATAAGATAATACTTTGTTTAGTGTGCTTGATAATGCTTGGTGGGTTAATATGCTTGGTAATGCTTACTTGGAAAAGTGTACCAAGATACCAAAAAAGTGTACAAAAAAGTGTACCAAAGTGTACCAAAGTGTAGTAAAATGTGTAGTAAAAAAGTGTTGTCACAAAAGTTTAGTCAAAGTCCAACAAAGTGAAGGATTTGTAAAAAATTGACAAAAAGAAAAGTTGCACCATTGTAGAGTCCGTAGAGGCTGGAGGAGCTATGGAGGCTGGACAGACCTGAGATTTGTTGATGTGATGTACTTTTGGAGAAGATCAATGGCCATGAAGGTATTGGCCTTGTACATTGTTCAATATCACACAACACATACAGTGCAATGCCTGCTTGATACCCCTTGCTTTGCATAATCGTAGTTGATCAGGGACCATATTGAACTTGAAAGCTCATGCTCTCAATTTTGTCTCCCCTTTTCTGTTTCTCTGCTGATGAGAACAAAGTGAACTACAAAGTAAATCATCAGCAAGAACTTGGACAAGAGACAAGATAACGACAAAGCTTACTGTGAACAATATCAATGAAGATGCTTACAAGCTCTTTCAAAGAGGAGAACACCCAAAAGTTCCTTAAGCTTGAATAAAATCACCTCCTCTGCATGCTTCCTTCCCTTGTGTGTCCTAGTCTTTGACAATGTAGAATCCATCACCCTTTTTCACAAGCCAGGAGCTTGTAGATCTTCCTTGAATCAAGTGGCTGACAAAAATATGGCATATGACAGTGTAGGCTGTCCTCAAACATTGATTGTCCAGGCCTTTTTTATTGCAGTCAAATATACTGGCGGAACATAATGGAAGGGAAGAGGGTGGGATCCATGAACATGGAGTCAATTCCTAATGCATTAGGCTTTGCAAATTCAAATATGTATATGATGTGAGTGAAGAGATCAGCCGATTTGTGATTGTTGTGGTCCAAAAAATGGATTGAGCCTGAGTGATTAAAAAAATAGAGGTGGAATTCTTGACAAGCAAGTTAAATGGCAATCACAAAGCGTCCACTTGGCTGTGACATGTATTCAGCATATGCTTTGCAAGTGATTTTGTGTCGCAGTTGAGCACTCAATGATATGTGCAAACTCATACCAACCTGATTGAACACCTCTGAGTCATCTCCCACAAGCATAAAGCAACCCTCTGGCAAGCAATTCCGGTGTTTGAGGAGCTTTAGTCTTCCTGGGAAATGAAGCTTGACCAACCACAATTCAAACCATACAAGCAAGCAGTTCAATGCAGCCTTGAAAAGATTGGACAATATTATAACAAGTTTGACAACAAGCCAGTTTATGTTCTCACACTCGGTATGCATTTCTTCCACATGATCTGTATTCAAATCTGAATTTATTATAGTCTACACCCCTACTACAAGCTTGCATATATTAAGATGGCCTGAGGTGGTCCTGAGGAGAAAGAGAAGAAACAGGAGGCTGGAAACTTGAATGCCAAGGACTGGCAATTGAAAGCTTGAAGATCATTGAGGCCACCATGGAATATTAGAATGTCTGAAAATGTCTTAAAGCATTCAAATGTCTAATATTTTGTCACTCTTGAAGTCCAAATCCCAACATGAATCACAATAGCTCAGTACCTATTCATAAAATTCTTTGATCATGACAAATACTGGGAATCTGAAAAGCTCTGAAGAGTTCTTGAAACCCTTATTTCAGATATTTAATAGATATATCTGAAATCAGACTCATAAGTCCTCATAAGATCATTTAGTCTAATTGCAAGTTTGCTGATGACTGTGTATGAGGATACTTCTATTGCCTGGCAAACTGTAATGACCCTGGTATCCGGATGCTATGTCTTATTCAAGATACCACACACCACCCTGGACAAGCAATATCATATAGTCATGTTTCACCATATAAGCAAACTCGTGATCTCCAAACCAGGTGACTTTTCTGTCCACAAATTGAGGGAGGAGCTTGCAGCCATGATCAGATGAGACCATATTCAAAAGAAGTGGCCTCTTCTCATTGTCTGTCATGTTAGGCCATACAATTCCTGGATGCTTGAGTCCGAGTCTGCAAGAATGAAGTATTGTGCTGTTTCACAGCTGCTCTCTCAGGCTGTGCAAATGACATTGATCAACTTCAAATCAATTTAGCCTCTTGCTGTCCTAAATGCGACACATCACTGAGTGTTGGAAGACAAGCTTGCAGAAAGTCAGTGACCTCCAAGAAACTTCAACATTTTCCTGGAACCCACTAAGCTGATTCGAAGTCACTGCAATGGACATCAATTTGCCTGTCACTAAAGAACATACTAGATGGACTTTACCTTATTCAAGCCTGAATGGACTCTGTCCATAGCATCCTTGCAGATCTCTTTGAAAATCCCATCAGGAATTGTTGTGCCCATGCCTTGATGCTTGACGAGTTGCACAATTAGATGCAACATTTCAGCAACAATCTGACCCCAAGCAAGTGACCCCAAGCTCTGTGACAATGCCAAAGGCACAAAATAGGTGGTTGACAAGATTTCTGTTCAGGGTCAGGAGTGCCACAGGGATGGGTGGAGCTGGTGAAGGCACAATAATAGCATTGGCAGACAGCTTTTCTTGAGGACATGTGAGGATCACATCAAAAACATCAGTGTTGGGATCAGGATCGAGATTGGGAATGGAAATAGATGGCTGGATGGAGTGAGAAGAGTTGGATAAAGTATCTATGAATTCATTATCAAACAATATACTGATCTGCTCTACAACAATGGGCCCCAACCGGCCCTCTGGCACACTTGGTTAGGAGTGGAGCCTCATAGTGTCTGTGCCATCATTACTTGGAGATCACCATTTGGTGGACTCCTGAATCATCATCATAAAAATGAGATAGGCATTAGGAAGGGCATCAACAATTTTTTCATGCTATGGTTGTCAAAAGAGAGGTCACATCTTGTTATATTTCTTCATTTTCTTAGTACACATGTGCACAAAAATCAGTCATGTGACCTGCTTAGTCAGTCATCACATGACCTCTTTTAACCTTACAACTTTCTCTTTCTTTTCAAACATCATGTGACCTGCTTAGTCAGCATCACATGACCTGTACCTTTATCTTCGTAATACTGGTTGACATCTTACCATATTAGTTAGCATAGCTTATTCAGACCTGCCCTAAGCTGGTCTGTGCACTCCTGTCACTAGTATAAATACTTGAATGCAACAACCGAACAAGCCAGTCTTGTTCTGGTTGGATTTCCTCCATCCTATACACTCCCCTCTCCATAGTTCAAGTTCAAATCGAGGTGCCATAGTCCGTATAGATTTAGGTTGCCTTCATAAGAACAAGGCTACTTTACTATCCCACCTCACCCGACACCGGTACATGTGTCAAACACTTTTTCTAAAAACCGCTTTGTCATCATCGGATCCCAGACATAAGGGAGATCAGTCTAATCAGACTCTAAATGAGACCCCTTGATCAGGTGACCATCAGAGGATTACAAACCTCTATCTAAATTGTATCGAAGGGTTTATACGATCCACAAACTTGTTCACTTTGTGAAGGCTACGACCTCATTCGAGAGGACACACTTCGCTGCAAGTAATAGTATTGAAACCTACCCTGTGTATATTGGTTTAGCACACCTTGAGAACTGGAAAATGGTTTTAGCTTGTGCGTGGTCTAAGTGTTATTGACCCACTGGTATTACCTACCAATCCCTTTGTAGAAAACAGATAGCGCCTGCATGCACTCCCCGGTTCCTCCATTTACTCCTAGGCTATCTCCATGAGGTAGCAACTTGTCAATGGTTCTTTTTACAGATCCGAATGAAGCGACTCTTCATGAGATCCTCCTCGTCTATTGTTTCACCCTCATCGCCACCCTCTTCTACCACATGTCCAATCAAGAAGAAGTGTACCACCTCGAATTAACCATAGCAGGAAGAGAGTTCAAACATAGTTTCCTCAGCCCCAACTACCATCGACCCGCAGAACCTGACCCATACAACATAAAAACTCAGTGGTCAGATAACAGTTGGGAAGAATATGAAACAGCTCCAGAAGCAATCCAGCTTCCTACCGACAAAGAACTCGCCGCTCTACATGCAGCACACGACCAAAACTTTGTAGCCTACTTACAAGAACAAACCATCCTTAATTGGCCCACATTGTCCACTATTTCAATTAGTTTTGAAAATGTATCCCTTGCTGTGTGAGAAATCTTCCCGTTTCTAGATTACCCATACAAGAGGAAGACCCTAACAACGACTATTTAGGAAGCTTCACACTTGACATAGTTGGAGATTGGCCTTTCGAACTAAAAACCCAATTCCTGAGATTGCTTGACAGCGAATTCATTGCCGAAACCTAAGACCCTTATTATACATATGCAAGTCAGATAGAATTCCAGATTGAAATCGATAATGGGATCAGAAGGATACTCAATGAGCCAAGGGTTCAACCCAACGAGCTCGAGGGGCTCTGGATTGACCAGAGAAGACCCACCGCCCCAATCCTCGACGAGTGGGTCGAACCTCGACGCTCAACTCGACTTACTCTACAAAACAATTGAAGAGTTGCAGGAGAAGCTCTGACAAACACAGGATGACGCCCAGCGGGCCCACGATTGCCTAGATCAAGAAGACCAAGAATCCCCTCCCCAGACCTCATCCTTATCTCCCAAAACCCTTGCCACTATCGCCACTGTCACCGCAGCCTCCCAACCTTCACAAGGGTCCCCTCAAACTCAAGGAAGAAGGCCGAAATAATCCCAGACCCAGGGAATTTTGACGGAACCTATAGCCGCTATGATAAATGGTGGACTAAGATGATGGCTTGGATTGAGGTCAACGCTGAGACGTTCACCCACAATAAGCAAGGTTGTCTAGCAGTTCTGTCTCAAATTGGTGACATAGGAGAAAAAGATCAAAACAGTGCTGGCACTTGGGCCAGAAATGAACTCAAAAAGCGACGAGATCTAGTGAAAAGACTTTGGCCAAGTCCAAAAGAATTGGAAACTCTTCTCGACAGACACTTTCAAATTGGCAACAAAAGGGAATTGCCCTTCGCAAACTCATGGACAAAAAGCAAGGATCGAAAGAATGAACCCAGGTCTTCCTAACAACCTGGATAGCTCTTTACAATCAGGCCAAATGTGATTCTATGATGGGAATTGCACTCCTAGAAAGAAACAGTCTACAAGATATTATTCGACATATGTTCCTATAAGGAGAACACTCTACTAAAATCCATGATTTCATCGTAATAATCCAAAAATATGCCAATGCCATGGAAGCCTTTGAAACTCACTCTTCTTCCTCCTTTCAACATCGAGATCCCAACACCATGGATATCGATGCAGCTACCAATGCTCGAAAGACATCTCTGGGATGTTATAACTGTGGAGGCGATGGACATCGTGCGAAGGAATGCAAGAAACCCTCCACTCGCTGCAAAGATTGTGGATTCTCTTGCGGAGGACATAGAAAGGAATGTCCTAAGTATAAAGCCAAAAATGTATGGGCCACAGAAGGAACTGCTTCAACAAACCAACAAACCCCACAATCGCCCAACTGGGTTAAGGCGATACAAAGACGGGTTGCAACCAGTTGAACTGGTGTACAGCCACCCCCTATGTACTATACTATTTTTGGTAATTTTCTGTAATTTTTCCACATCTTTTCAAATTTATTTGGAGTTTTTTTGGCTCATGTATAAAGATATTATGCTATTTGACTTGAGATTTGTGATATCTCGCCCGGTAATATGTTGATCCACACAATCTATGGCTTGGATGATAGGTATATATGTTTACTACATTTAGTTTGCTACTGTTGGAGCAGCAATCACACATGATCACATGCAATTTACACATAGATTAACTGATTAAATCATATATAACTCGAAAATGGTCATAGCCCAGTCAGATCTTACCTGATTGATGTATATATTAGCTCAGATTAAAGGTATAAATCTATACTACCTCAAATACAGCCACCACTGAGCGCGAAAGTCACACGCAATCCAACAAGAACTATGGCACCTCACCAATCACAAAGACAATGGGAGGGGAATGTGTAGGATGGAGGGAATCCAACCAGACTGGCTTGTTCGGTTGCTGCATTCAAGTATTTATACTACTGACAGGTGTGCACAGACCAGCTTTGGGCCGATCTGGATAAGCAATGTTGACCAATAGGGTAAGAGTCTAGAACCTCGAGGAGAAAAGTTTGATAAGGTTGTCGACCATGGGGAATCCTATGGTGATGGTTAGAAGTAGCGCAGAGCGCTACAAAGTCTACAATGAAGTAAAAAGGATGAAAAGAGTGTGAAATCACCAAAAGTAACACCCTGATGTTCAAGAGTCAGGCTTAGACCCTTATATACTAATATAGATCTCTGAAGGAGTCTTCCAACCATGACAACACATGGGTTTGTCTATTGTAGAGATGCAGTACAGTCTCTGCTGTGTCTTGCCAGAAATAATTTGGCAGACAAGCATTCAAGTGTAGATAGAGCCTGAGCTTTTTCCATGATGGTTTGATTTAATCTCTCTGCTCAACCATTCTGTTGTGGCAAATGCAGAACAGAATATTGGCGAGTCCTCCATGGTGAGAATATACAGAGGTAACCAGAAGACCAGTCAAGGTCTCTGCATGGAGAACCAAGTCACACAAATGTACAGCAGTATTACTCTTGCATTGAAGGAATGCAAGGAAAGCAAAAGTACTACAGTAGTGTTTAAAGGTCCGGTCCTAGGACTGACGAAAGACTGAGGACTGGACTGGACCACTAGGACCGGTCCTAATCAGTCCAGTCTTTCCTAGAATTGTTTTAGAACTAGTCCTGGTCTTTTTGTTTCAGGAAAATCAAAGGACCACAATGACTGGTCCTAACTGATCCAGACCGGCAGCCGATGTTTGCCCCTATTGGGTTGTATAGTCCTCTATTTACCCTGATTTTTGCTTATTTGTAAAATTTTATTTGACCAAGTTATGCAATATTTTCACAAGGTCTCCTTCAAAATGGTATGCAACTCGAGATTAGGCATATCATTACCGGATGTGGACAGAATTACATACATATTGACAGAAATGGAAGCCAGGGGTCTCGGCTACACTCTGTACAGCCATCGCTAAGCCCGCCGATCGCTTGCCGAAATCGCCTGCATTGATACTTCAAGCTGTCTACAGAGCTATATTACATCAATTATTAAAATGATCATATCTCCGGAACATGTGAAGCGTTGTACATAAAGAAAATAGTGGTAGAAAGCTAAACATGAGTTCTATTTTTGGAGTGTACAAAGACCAGTTCCAGACCGCAACCGGACCGGTAAAAGACCGATAAAGACCATAAATTGGTTTTGTTTGGTCTTGGTCTGGTCTTTTTCATATCAGAAAATTTTGAGGACCAGTCTCGGTCTGGTCATTTCCAAAAAAGGCAAAGACCGGACCAGAACGGACCTTTAAACGCTAGCTGTAGTCGTCATTGTCACAGCTACTACAATCATGGTGACCCCAGTTATCGCAATTGGGATTGTAAGGCCTATTGGCACAATCTCTAGAAGTAAAACCAAACTTCCAGGAACCATCTACATTTCTCTGATTAGGGAAACCTCCTTCTTCTAAGATCCATCTGCTGTCTTGCATAAGAAGGAATTCTTTGCAGTAGAGTAGGAGAAGACTGACTGGGTCTGGCTTGGTTAAAGCTGTTATCCTGATATGTAGCATCAGCTAAGGTAGCTTCAATGAGTGAGGATTGCACCACTTGCAGAATCATAGCCTTTAGATGTTGAGGCACAATAAGGCCTGCAGCCTCAAGTTGGGTGAAAAGAGAAGTGATAGTAGAGAGTCCTTCAGAAACCTTGTTCGTGTCGACTCTAACTCAGAGGAGATCTGAGAAGATCATGAATTGTCCAGGAATACCTTGCTTTCTGAATAACACCTCCATCTTTGACCATAAGGTGTTTGTGAGGGAAGGGTGAATGACAGCGTTGACCTGGACATAGTCCCAGACAACCTGTTGTTGGAGCTCGGGAGAGAGAGTAGTGGCAAGAAAACCTAGTATCTTGTTATCAACACCTATCCATTTAGCTCTTACATCAGCATCAGCGCACAAAGCGTGTGTGTGCTGCCTAGTAATGAAAACCCAGCCTCCAAGCATGGAAGGAGGACCTCGAAGGGCAAGAGCCCATTTAGTATAGTTAGAGGCACTGACAAGAACAGGAATGTGAGAGATGTGATCTTTGGTAACAATGAAATCAGAAGGAGTGACAAGAGCCATAGTGAATCTAAATAGTAAAAGAATCTGTTCGAATGGATCAGCAACAGGAAATGGACACAGAAAGAAGAAATGAATGAGATCTTCATGCTCTGTAGCCGCTACGACTTCCTGAAGCTTCAGCTAGTCCTGTGCTGTTGAAGAAGAAGACATCAGAGTTGAAAGAATCTGCTCATCCATAGTGTCCAATCCTAGTAGAAGTGTGTCATAAGCTTTCAAGCATAGTCACAAGTGGTTGGATTAGAAACAAGCACTTTCTGAACTAAGAAAAGGAGATTCTCGTCATAATACCTCATCTGCATCTGCCAATCAAATTCCTTGTTCCATTACTGTATGGTAGGAACCTTGCTACCTGTCCAATTGATACCATTATAAGGTATGGTAAAATTCTGGTGTAGGACAGCACACCAAAGTTCCTGGCATTCCATGGGAATGCAAGGGAAATGGTCGAGGTGGAAAACCTTGTAACCTTGCCAATGAATCAGAGAATTTCTAAGAAAAAGATCATTGTTCGATTAAATGGGAGGTGCCTAACCAATGGAAGTCGTGAGAAAGAAGAGAGTAACTCGATGAAAATCGTGCATGCTCTGAGCATCTGGCCTAAAGAGAGGTAGCTTGTGGCACCAGGCCACAGGAAGATGAAGAGCTGGCCAGAGAGTGGGATTTGAGAGGTCGTTAGGATGATGCTCTATTGCTGTTATCTTTGGGAGCGTGTTTGAGTTGTTGCCTGAAGTGGCTGCAGAAGAATGACTTCTTGGAGGAGGAAGAGCTGGAGTGGATTGAGAGCCAGTGAGACTAGTAAAATCGTCGAAGAGTTGAGTTAGGTCTGCAGAGAGAGGTAGACGACTCTCTTCTGCGACTTTGACTTCAGCTTCCGTGAGTAGGTATGAGAAGGTCGTCTGAGTAGCCAACTAGTCCAAAGTATGACTGGAGAAATGTTTCCTCTAGATCATCGAGGCCTAGCCCTTTGATTATAGGGTGAGGAGTATGGAGGCAACCGAGAGGGAGGTGTGAATGAGGGATTTCACAAGGAAGCAGGAGTATTGATGTAGGTACAAGATAGGGGTTTAGAACCAGAGAGTTGGCGCCTACCAGGTGGAACATAGAGCTGTCTTCGAGTACTGCGAGAAGCAGGTGCTGTAGAGGAAAAAAACTCATTAATACTGCTGCAAGCATGACGGGAATGGCCTAGTTCCAAGAGGAGGAGATGCTGCTCTACACTTTCAAGCTCAGTGTGCATGACTGGTCAAGGCATCAGGAGTGCACAATGACAAACCCAACTAGTAGTCAAGGTGGGGCGAATAACCTATAGAAGTCCTATCTGGAACCTGCTATGTGCAAACCAAGGGGATCTCAAGGTAGGGAAGAGGTGAGCTCTAGTAGAGACACTTACTAGGTATAGTGAGTCGAAGTGTGAGCTAACTTGAAGACGAGGTATCAATCACTGATTGAGTGTGAAAGCGACCCTGATATTCAAGGGCCAGGCTTGGGCCTTATATACTACAAAATGTGTTTGTACATATTGTGGAAAGGAATATTCAAAGAACATTCTAGAGTATCATGTAAGAAACCAATGGCATCAGTAACTTGAACATGATCAATAAGCAAAAAGATAAAGCTGAGTAATCAGCCAATAGCGTTATAGACTCAGTGACGGCTGAGTCAAGCCAATAGCAATAACTGCTCTTATCTATCAGAGAAAACAAAAGATAAGAAAGAGACTTGGTCGAGAATCAGATGTAATTGAGTAACTGAATACTACCAATTCAACACTTATATACTAGTTTACACCGTCCATGGGAATGTCCTACATAAGGTAATCTGTGAGAAGTATTGTATTGTCCAATAGTCCAGTTCGGACTGTTGTTGAACTTGTGTTAAACCAAGTCAGGTGTTCCTTCAACACTCCCCCTTGCTCAAGTGTCCACATTTAGTAGTGCGAGCATAGAGGCTAGATCATCTGCAGTGGAGTAGTACCACCGCTATCGCGCAAGGATTATCTTCCATGTAAAGCGAGTTGGTCAGTCGGTGTAAAATACTAGTCCAAGCTGAGAGTGGAACTCCTTGAACTTGTCACAGACGAGGTTCTAGTATAGCTCTACTATTTTATCTTGCATCATGGTGTCATGGACAAAGTGATACTGGAGCCGAATGTGCTGCAAGTGTTTTTTGGTAACAGGATTGTCAGCCATAAATAGTGATCCTTGATTCTCACCACAGATAGGAATGGGTCAGAGGTTGTATCTGAGCTCTCCAAACACTGGTAGATCCACATGGCCTGGTGCAAGCAGTCACTTAGTGCCATATACTCCACTTCAGCAAAAAAAAAGGCCAGGTTCTTTGTAAATAGCGGGATTCAGGTTAGTTATGTTCCGGCTATGGTGGGGCTATGTTTTGAATCTGGAACAGAGACAAGTTAGAACTCTGAGCCTGCCAGGAAAATACTGAATCGGTAACCGGGCCGCAATTTTCCAGTCATGTCAATCACGCAGAAATGTCCGAGAGAAGTACAAAAAATAGATTGATCACAGCGAGAGAACAAGTACTGGACGATAGCAGTACATTACTGCAGATGACGAAGTTATGAGTCATCGGACTAGTATTTTACACCGACTGACCAACTCGCTTTACATGGAAGATAATCCTTGCGCGATAGCGGTGGTACTACTCCACTGCAGATGATCTAGCCTCTATGCTCGCACTACTAAATGTGGACA